>PVIC010054279.1:0-11593 GCA_004025085.1 Thryonomys swinderianus
AAAAAAAAAGTCAACAGTATCAAAATTGAACCAAACTTTTGAACAAATGAACTTACTAGATGCCTACATAGTATTCCACCCCACAAAATCAGAATATACAGCTGGGAGTGGTGGTTCACACCTGTAATCCCAGTACTCAGGAGGCAGAGGCAGGAGGATTGCTGTGAGCTGGAGGCTAACTTGGGCTACACAGAGAGTTCAGGGCCAGCCTGAATTACAAAGTGAAACCCTGTCTCAAAACTATTAAAAAAAAAAAAAGGTCTCAAATCAATGGAACTGGGCAAGAAATTTACCTTAGAGGCACCAAGCTTGCCTTGCAAGCACAAGGCTAGTCTCCATAGGATTAGGAATGGAAAGGGTGAAATCATAATAAATTCTGCAGAAATTCAGAAGATCATCAATAGTAATTCCAGAGCCTATATTCTAATAAGATGTAAAACACAGAAGAAATGGACAGATTCCTAGACACGTAAGAACTACCAAAACTGACAGACATAAAAATTCCAAACAAACCAGTATCAGTCAATGAAATTGAAGATGTAATTAAAATCCTACCAACAGGGCCGGAGGGTTAGCTCAGTGGTTCCGGGCCTGCCTCGCAAGCGCAAAGTCCTGGATTCGATCCCGGTAACCACATATAATGCTGGGCGTGGTGACTCATGCCCACCAGCCATCAATACCACATACCACAGTGCCGGGTGTGGTGGCTCACGCCTGTAATCCCAGCACTCAGGAGGCAGAGGCAGGAGGATTGCTGAGTTCGAGGCAGCTTGCTTACGCTACATAGTGAGCTCAGGGCCAGCCTGAACTACAAAGCCAGACCTTGTCTCAAAAAAAAAAAAAAAATCCTACCAACAAAAAACCCCCGAAAGACCAAGTATTTAGCTCAGTGGTTCCAGTACCTGCAAGGACAAGGTCCCAAAAATTTGGTGCCTGGTAACAAAAAATAACCCCAGTTCCTAACAAAAGTCACTGTTGAATTCTACAAGACACTCAGAGAAGACCTAATACTGCTACTTCTCAAACTGTTTAATGAAATGAAAGGAAAACAATACTCTCAAACTGATTTCTGGACTCAATTATTACCCCAATACCAAAGCCAGTGAAAGATTCAACCAAAAAGGAGAACTATAGGCCAATCTCCCTAATGAACATAGATGCAAAAATCCACAATAGGGCCAAGGGTGTTAGCTCAGAAGCATCACATCTGCCTAGCAAGCACAAGGTTCTGAGTTTGATCACCAGTACCAAAAAAAAGAGAACACTCAATAAGACACTGGCAAACACAAATCAGCAAATCATCATGAAGGATAACACAATGGCCAGGTAGGATTCATCCCAGGGATGCAGGGATCATTCATTATATCCAAAACAATAAATGTAATACACTACATTAACAAATCCAAGGACAAAAACCATCTGATCCCCTCAAGAGATGCAGAAAAAGCATTGGACAAAGTGCAACATTCATTCAGGATAAAAAAAACCTACGGGAAAATTGGTATAGACAGTTTACCTTAATCTGATAAAAGTCATCCATGATAAACCAACAGCCAACATCATATTAAATAGACAAAAATTGAAAGCTTTCACTCTAAAATCGAGAACAAAATTAGGATGTCCATTGTCACCACTCTCATTCAACATAGTTCTGGAAACACTCGCTAGAGCAATTAGGCAAGAGAAAGAAATAAAAGGAACAAGGATAGGAAAGGAAGAAATTAAATTACCATTATTTGTTGATGACATGATACTCTATATAACAGACCCCCCCCAAAGCTGCACCAAAAGATTTCGAGATTGAATAACTGAATTCAGTAGTGTAGCCAGATAAAGTCAATACTCAAAAATCAATAGCCTTCCTGTACACAAATAACAGACTTACTGAGAGGGAAGCTAGGGGAAAAAAACCACTTTATAATAGCATCCAAATAAAGGAAATACCTAGGAATAAACCGAATTAAGTAAAAAACCTCTCCACTGAAAACTATGGTACTCTGAAAAAGGAGATAGAGACGATATCAGAAAATGGAAAGATATCCCTTGTTCTTGAATGAACCAATATAGTGAAAATGGCCAGACTAAAATTATTACAGATTTCATGCAATCCCAATCAATACTCCAATATCAGATCCTGCAGAATTAGTAAAAAAAAATCCTAAAACTCACTGGAACCAGAAAAGATCTAGAATAGCAAAGGCAATTCTGGGTAACAAAGGCAAGGCAGGGGTCATCATAATTCCTGACTTGAAAATATAAAACAAAGCTACTGTGATAAAAACAATACAACACTGGAAAAAAAAAAAAAAAACATGGCC
Organism: Thryonomys swinderianus; assembly: GCA_004025085.1. Taxonomy (NCBI): domain Eukaryota; kingdom Metazoa; phylum Chordata; class Mammalia; order Rodentia; family Thryonomyidae; genus Thryonomys; species Thryonomys swinderianus. The sequence goes on from PVIC010054279.1 coordinate 2,319, forward strand.
AAGGATTTAGCTCAAGTGGTACTGTAGCACAAGAGCCCAAGTTTGATTCCTGGCACCACAAAAAAACAGACCTGAGGATCAGTGGAACAGATTAGAAGATGCAGAAACAACTGAAGACATACTCAGCTACCTTATCATTGACAAAGGGGCCAAACATTTTCACTGGAAGAAAGATACTCTCTTTAATAAATGGTGCTAGAAAAACTGGCTTTCCACTTGCCAAAGATTAAAACTGGACCTTTATCTTTCACCATGCACTAACTAAAATTAAGGTGGATAAAAGATCTATATATTAAAACAATCTGCTAGAAAATAGAATAGGTAGAATGCTTGAGTTCATAGAAGTAGACAAAGACTTCATGAACAAAACCCAGACTCCATGGAAAATACTACAAAGATCAACAACCGGGACCTAATCTTATTAAAAAGTTTTTTAGGCACAGGGTTTAGTTTAAATGGTATGGTGCCTACCTTGGGAAGCACAAGTCCCCAAGTTCAATCCCCAATACTATAAAAAAAGGGGGGGGTTGCACAAGTGAACTATTAACAGAGTGAAGAGACAACCAACAGTGTGAGAAAAATGTTTTTCCTGCTGTCCCTCAAAGGACTAATATACAGGAAATAAAAAGAACTCAAAAAAACAGACCTCCTCAAAATAAAAATCCATTTCAAAAATAGGCACCTGAGGAATACACACTTCTCAGATGAAGAAGTTGAAATGCCAAATAAGTACATGAAAAAATGTTCTCATCACTGATCATTCAAGGATGAAAATTCAAACACTGAGAGTCCATCTCACTCCAGAAAGAATGGCTGCTGTCAAGAAATCAACCAACAACAAATACTGGTGGGGTTGTGGAGAAACGGAACCCTCTCAACTATTGGTGGGAATGTGGACTATGCAACTATCGTGGGGATCAGTGTGGAAATCTGTCAAAAAACTACAACTACAGGTTCCATTTGACCTAGGTATTTCCCTTCTTGCTGTCTTCCTGGAGGAATTAAAAGCATCACACTATAGCAATATGTGCACACCAATGTTTATAGTAGCACAGTCTGTAATACCTAAAGCTTAGAAATGGCCCAAATACCCATCGGCCAATGAATGAATAAAGATGTGGGGTTTTTTTCCAGTGTAGCATTTCTCTGCTATAAAGGATGAGCTTGAGATATTTATAGCAAAATGAATGCAACTTGAGACCGTACTCTTAAATGAAATAAATTGGAAATGCATTGCTTCTCTCATATGAAAATCTGAAAGCAGAAAAAAGGACTAAGGTATAGAATAGATATTGGGAAATGGGATGAAAATGTTCAAATGAGAAGAACAAGAAGAAAGGGTAGGGATAGAGGGGGGAAAAGGGAGAAGAAAAAAGAGAAAAAGGAAGCTTTTGTATATAAGAAGGGGGATAGGAAAAGCAGCAAGATACATCATGTACTGGAATCAATTTGCTATGATAAATGGATATGTAACAATGAATCAATAAATGCTTTGCTAAAAAAAATGAAAACAACCTCACCAGTGTAAATTTTAAAGAGAAAATGTAGCCATTTTTCATGCTTCTCTAGGGAATTCCTCTAAAATATCCTTAAGAAGAAAAACTAGTTTTAATATGCAATTACATAATTAATATACCAAAGAATTTGCTCACTAGTTAAATTTGAAACCTGAAAGGGCACTGAATAGAAAAATAACATACCAAAGAAAAATTGTGTCCTAGAAAAAATTAAACTGTTAGAGATGGGTTTTTCCATGATGCTGTCTGGCCGATACCAACACATTGCAACTTTTTTTGCCTTGTGTATACTGGTATTAAAGACTTTATATTCAGGGCCGGAGGGTTAGCTCAGTGGTTCTGGCGCCTGCCTCCCAAGCACAAGGCCCTGAGTTCGATCTCCAGTAACCACATACAATGCTGGGCATGGTGACTCATGCCCACCAGCAATCAATACCACATACCACAATGCCGGGCGTGGTGGCTCACACCTGTAATCCCAGCACTCGGGAGGCAGAGGCAGGAGGATTGCTGAGTTCGAGGCTTGCCTAGGCTACATAGTAAGCTCAGAGCCAGCCTGAACTACAAAGTGAGACCGTCTCAAAAAAAAAAAAAGGAAAAGACTTTATATTCAGAAATTCAATGGAAGATAATGGCATCACTTGCTCCCCTTACCTCATTCAGGACTTAACTCACATGATTCTCAGTGAAGCCCTCCTTGCAGTATTTTAACTCTACCATACCATTTCTATAACCCTCTTTTCTTTCTGGCTTCATTTTTCTTTTTTCTTCCTTCTATAAACAGGGATTTAACTGAGGACCTTGAGCTTGCCAGGCAGGCACAGAACCATGAGCTAAATCTCCAGCTCTGCCTTTGATTTTTAGATAATACTGTTAAACTATAACAGCTGAGGGCCAGAGATTTGGCTCAGTGGTTCAAAAAACAAAAACAAAACAAAAAAAGAAAAAACAGCTGAGGATCTAACTCAAGTACCAGAGCCTAAATTTTGCCTGAGTAGGAAGCTAAGTTTGGTCCCCAATGCCACCAAAAGTATATATGTTACATAAAATATTTTACTTCACTTTTTTTTTTTTTTGAGACAGGGTCTTGCTTCATACTTCAGGCTGGCCCTGACCTCACTCTGTAGCCCTGGCAAGCCTCAAACTCAGCCAACTTCCTGCCTCTGCCTCCCAAGTGCTGGGATTACAGGTGTGAACCACCATACCCGGCACTGTGGTATGTGATATTGATTGCTGATGGGCATGAGTCACCACGCCCAGCATTGTATATGGTTACCAGGGATCAAACTCAGGACCTTGCACTTGCAAGGCAGGTGCCGGAACCACTGAGCTAAATCTCCAGCCCCTCTCTTTTTTTGAGACAGGACCTCATTATACAGTCGAGGCTGCCCTTGAGCTCCTGATTCTCCTGCCTCAACTTCCAATCCTAGGGCTACTAGTGTATACTAACTACCATTCTCTGCCTCTCTTTCATTCATTTCTATGTATCTGTCCAAGTATCTACAACACAGCAGATACTCAACAAATATCAGTAGTATAAATGGGAAAGTAAAAGTGTCTAGGACTATTTGATGTAAACAGTGGCCAAACGAGGCTCTAATGGAAGGTATTAAGAAAATCCTGCCCATTCTACAAGTTCCCTACCTATCAATCTAGCCCTTGCCTATACCATAAATATACATAAATGGGAGGGGGAAAAAAAGCTTATCTGCCAACAAACTGACTTCCCTATAACATGTCTTTAAAATTAGAAAGAGTGGGCCAGAGATTTTTTAGCTCAGTGGTTTCAGCGCCTGCCTCACAAGCGCAAGTTCGATCCCGTTAACCACATACAATGCTGAGCATGGTGACTCACACCCACCAGCATCAATACCACATACCACAGTGCCGGGTGTGGTGTCTCATGCCTGTCATCCCAGCACTCGGGAGGCAGAGACAGGAGGATTGCTGAGTTCCAGGCTTGCCTGGGCTACAGAGTGAGCTCAGGACCAGCCTGGACTACAAAGCAGACCCTGTCACACACACACACAAAAAAATTAGAAATTGATTCATATAAGGTAGTCCAAAGGCACATGATATAATTATCTATAGTCCAAGTCAGTGCTGATAAGAAACTGTACCACAGGATTTGAAAAGCTACTCAGGTGAAGTTCATTACTAGTGTCAACTATTTAGGTCAACAAATTTTGCATTAAGAGCATTCTTTAATTCTTGCAGCTTTTCACAATGTATGAAAAAGCGGGAGAGAAAGTCTATACTCACATTCTCTGCCACGATTGCTTCCTCTCCCTTTACGGTTGTTTCCACGACCACGATTTGCTTCTCTCTCACTTCTCTTCTCTCTATTCTCTTTGTTTTCTGAACTCTCTTTTCCAAAATTCTTTTTCTTCCCACCTACGGTCTCCCAAGAAGTCTACCAAAAGAAGAGTTTTTATTCAGAGTTGTTATGTAAAGTGTCTATAACTTTTTGTGTGTACCATGTCCCAAACTCAGGTCTTTGCAACTGTCAGGCAGGCACAGCACTTGGCTACATGTTTGCACCTATGGTACAATTATTAAGGATGCCACAGGAATATTTCAAACTAACTCCCCAAAGCTTGCAGATTATTTGCCTATTGTTTTAATTCTTTTCCATATTGTTCAACTTTATTGATAAGACAGACAACAAACCTCTTCCCAAACTCTTATTATGAAATAATTACCCGTATTAGCTGACCTGACAATATGCTGTGTTTTCCTAGCACAGAATCACTTCCTATGCCAACTTAAGTAAATGTGGAAAAGCATGTGCACATGCTTATAATCCTAGCAGAGAGGCCAAGGCAGGAGGATCACAAATTCAAGCACAACAGGGGAATTTAGCAAGATACTGTCTCAAAATGAAAAACAGGGCCTGGGGTTTAGTTCAGTGGTTTGTTCCAGTGTGCACAAGGTCCTGCCTTCAATCCCCAGTAACCACATAACACAATGCAGGGCATGGTGACTCATGCCCAACAACAATTAGTACCACACATAATGCCAGGCATGGTGGATCATGCCTGTAATCCCAACCCTCAGGAGGAAAAGGCAGGAGGATTGCTCTGAGTTCAAGGCTTGCCTGGGCTACATAGTGAGCTCAGGGCCAGCCTGAACCACAAAGTGAGACCCTATCTCAAAAAAAAAAAAAAAAGTTCTAGAATGTAACTTTGCCATCCAATTATCCAAGGTGGTGGTGGTAGTGGTGGGCTAGACTCATCAAAATTGGCTGGTTCTTTCTTCTTCTCTTAATGTAAAACTCCAAATCTTTAATCTCAAAGAACTGATCTAATGAGAAGTCAGATGATTTATATAAACTCCCATAATGGTAATGTCAAATCTAATGTACACAGTATATATAAACTGCTGAAAACACAATGAGAGACCACATTCACTTTGGTTTTTCTTCCAGTACCAGGGATAAAACTTAGGCCCTTGTGTTTGACAGGAAGGTGCTATGTCACTGAGCTAAATCTGCAGCCAGAGATATGAAATTCGTGAATACAAGAATATTAAGCACAGGGCCGGAGGGTTGGCTCAGTGGTTCCGGCGCCTGCCTTGCAAGCTCAAGGACCTGAGTTCGATCCCCGGTTACCACATATAACGCTGGGCGTGGAGACTCACGCCCACCAATAATCAACACCGCATACCACAATGCTGGACATGGTGGCTCACGCCTGTAACCCCAGCACTTGGGAGGCAGAGACAGGAGGATTGCTGAGTTCGCGATGGCTTGCCTGGGCTCCATAGTGAGCTCAGGGCCAGCCTGAACTACAAAGCGAGACCCTGTCTCCAAAAAGCAAAAAAAAAAAGAATATTAAGCACAAAACTCGGTATGGTGGCACATGTCTGTATTACTAGCACTTGGAAGGCTGAGACAGAAGGACTCCCAAAAGTTTGAGGGCAGCCCAGGGTACAGACTGAGTTCAAGGCCATCTTGAATTACATAGTAGGACCCTGTCTCAGAAAACAAAAACAAGGGCCAGAGATTTAGCTCAGTGGTTCCAGCCCCTGCCTAGCAGGCACAAGGTCCCTGGTTCAATCCCCAGTAACCACATACAACAATATTGGGCATGGTAGCTTGCTCATGCCCACCAGCAATCAGTACCACTCCCCACAATGCTGGGTGTGGTGGCTCACGCCTGTAATCCCAGCACTGGGGAGGCAGAGGCAGGAGGATTGCTGAGTTCCAGGCTTGCCTGGACTACATAGTGAGCTCAGGGCCAGCCTGAACTGCAAAATGAGACACTGTCTCAAAAAAAAAGAAGGGCTGGAGGGTTAGCTCAGTGGTTCCGGCGCCTGCCTCGCAAGAGCAAGGACCTGAGTTCGATCCCCAGTAACCACATAGAATGCTGGGCATGTCAATGCCGCATACCACAATGCCGGATGTGGTGGCTCACGCCTGTAATCCCAGCACTCAGGAGTCAGGGACAGGAGGATTGCTGAGTTCGCGGTGGCTTGCCTGGGCACCATAGTGAGCTCAGGGCCAGCCTGAACTACCAAGTGAGACCCTGTCTCCAAAAAAGCAAAAAAAAAAAAAAGAAGAGCTGGAGATTTAGCTCAGTGGCTCCAGTACCTGCCATGAAAGGACAAGACCTGAGTTCAATCCCTGGATAAACAAATACAACAACACTGTAGGGTGTGGTAACTTACTCCCACCATACACCATAAAGCTGGGTGCGGTGGCTCATGCTTGTAATCCCAGCAATTGGGAGCCAGAGGGCAGGTGGATCGCTGAGTTGAGGCTTGCCTGGGCTATACAATAAGCTCAGGGCCAGCCTGAACTACAAAGCAAGACCCTGTCTCAAAAAAAAGCCGGGTATGGTGGTTCAAGCCCACCAGCAATCAATACCACATACCACAGTGCAGGGCATGGTGGCTCATGCCTGTAATCCCAGCACTTGGGAGGCAGAGACAGGAGGATTGCTGAGTTCCAGGCTTGCCTGGACTCCATAGTGAACTACAAAGTGAGACCCTATCTCAAAAAAAAAAAAAAAAAATTAAAGAGAGTTATGTTCAGTTCCAGAAAATAAAACTCATCAAACAAACTGATCTGTGGTGTGTGCCTATAATTTCAGCACACAAGGGAGTAAGGCCTTTAATGTTTTCAGAAATCTCAAAAAAAAAAAAGAGGGCCGGAGGGTTAGCTCAGTGGTTCCAGCGCCTGCCTCGCAAGCACAAGGTCCTAAGTTCGATCACCGGTAACCACATATAATGCTGGGCGTGGAGACACGCCCACCAACAATCAACACCGCATACCACAATGCCAGACGTGGTGGCTCACGCCTGTCATCCCAGCACTCGAGAGGCAGAGACAGGAGGATTGCTGAGTTCGTGGCGGCTTGCCTGGGCTACATAGTGAGCTCAGGGCCAGCCTGAACTACAAAGCAAGACCCTGTCTCAAAAAGCAAAAAAAAAAAAAAAAAGGAAACCACTAACATTATCCAAATAAATTAAAATTCATGTAATATAGTTGAATTATTTACAAAATAGAATTCAGCTTCAGACATTTTTAGTGAATTTTTTAGCCTTTTACAAACATCTTATGAATTCATATATTTAATCAGATGTACACTGAAAGTAAAAAACACAAAAAATTCAAATTAAATCAAGTTATTTTTCTACTTTTAAACTTTGATAGACTAAAGATACTAATCAGGCATGATGGTGCATGCCTATAATCCCAGAATTCAAGAAGCTGAGACAGGAGGATCTCTGAGTTTAAGACCAGTTTGAGCTACAAAATCTGCTTGAGGCTGGCCTTAACTGTCCAAGGAGACAGGGTGGGGGTACTGACTAAAGATACTGACACTTGATAGGTAAGGTAGAACAATAATGTGCTCTTGGACAGTTCTAGTGATACACCTCTATTTGAAGGTTTCTACAATGATACTTGTCAACAATTTCCAAGTTTTAATTGATGGACACTTTTTGATTCACCACTCTACATTTAGGCCTTTATTCAAATAAAATATTCTCATAATTATCCAGACATTATCTACAGAGAAGGGTTAAGAGAGGGTGGGAGACAGCAGACAGTCCCCAAGCACAACATTTAAAGCACTATCCAGAACATCCATAAAGGGAGCACTATGCAAATAGTTATACAGATACACAAGGAGGTTCTTGGTGTAAATAAAGTAAGCTATTAGTGAACAGTATACAATTAATGTTATTTTGAAGTTCAAATAGGAAAGGCCAGGGATGCAGCTCAGTGGCACCATGTCTAAATTCAATACCCCATACACCCAAATTAAAAAAGAGGCTCTGTACATGTGTGTGTACTGAGAAACTGTTAGTATTATCTAAGTAAAGACACTTAATTTGATTTAATCTTTATATTTTTTCCACATTGCTTCTCCAATTAGAAAAAACAGTACTTTTTCCAGATTAAAAAAATCCCATAATATAAAAACTCAATTTATTATTAATATTAATGCTATACATTATAAAACTTTTCAAAGATAGAATCCATTTTTTTTTTTAAAGTGTCTCGCTTTGAAGTTCAGTATCACACCTCACAATGCCGAGTATGGTGGCTCATGTCTGTAATCCCAGCACTCAGAAGGCAGAGGCAGGAAGACTGCTGTGAGTTCAAGGCTAGCCTGGGCTACATAATGAACATAGGTCCAGCCTGAACTACAAAGTAAGACCCTGTTTCAAAAAAAAAAAAAAAAAAAAAAGGCCAGGGATTTAGCTCAGTGGTTCCAGCACCTGCCTAGCAAGCCCAAGGTCCAGAGTTCAATCCCTGGTAAGCACATCCCACAATGCTGAGCATGGTGACTCACACCCACCAGCAATCAGTAATGCCATCATTATAATAATAACATCACAGTGCCAGGCCTGGTGGCTCACACCTGTAATCCCAGCACTCGAGAGGCAGAGGCAGGAGGGAATGCTATGAGTTCAAGGCTTGCCTGGGCTCCACAGCGAGTTCAGGGCCATCTAAACTACAAAGCAAGACCCCTTTCTCAAAAAATAAAAATGAAAAAAGAAAGGGATAAGTACTACTGTACCTGTACATTCACCAAACTATAAAGTCAAAAACAAAAGGCTGTCAGGTAGTCCACATACAGTCCCAGTACTCATGAAGCTGAGGCAGGAAGATTACAATGAGTGTGAGACCACCCTGGGCTAAACAGAAAGGTCCTGTCCAAAAAACTCAATGAATGCATATACATACATACATACATACATACATACATACATTTAAAAGGAAGGGGTGGAGATTTAGCTCAGTGGTTCCAGCGCCTGCCTGGCAAACCCAAGGCCCCTGGTTCGATCCCCAGTAACCACATACAACAATGCTGGGCATGGTAGCTCACATCTATAATTCCAGCACTTAGGAGGCAGAGGCAGGAGGATTGCTGAGTTTGAGGCTTGTCTGGGCTACGTAGTGAGCTCAGGGCCAGCCTGAATTACAGGTCAGTTTTTTTGGATTTTTTTTGAGACAGGGTCTCGCTTTGTAGTTCAGGTTGACTCTGAGCTCACTATGTAGTCCAGACAAGCCTTGAACTCAGCAATCCTCCTGTCTCTGTCTCCCGAGTGCTGGGATTACAGGCGTGAGCCACCATGCCCGGCCCTGTGGTATGTGGTTACCGGGGACCTAACTCAGGGCTTTGCCCTTGCGAGGCAGGCACCAGAAACTCTGAGCTAAATCTCCAGCCCAGGGCCAGCCTGAACTACAAAATGAGACCCTGTCTCAAAAAAAAAAAAAAAAAAAAAACAAAAAAAAAAAAAAAA
>PVIC010054280.1:0-11577 GCA_004025085.1 Thryonomys swinderianus
TTTTTTTTTTTTTTTTTGAGACAGGGTCTCGCTTTGTAGTTCAGGCTGGCCCTAAGCCCACTATGTAGCCCAGGCAAGCCTGGAACTCAGCAATCCTCCTGCCTCTGCCTCCCAAGTGCTGGGATTACAGGCATGAGCCACCATGCCTGGCACTGTGGTATGTGGTATTGATGGCTGGTGGGCGTGAGTCACCACGTCCAGCATCGTATGTGGTTAGCTTGATCAAACTCAGGGCCTTGTGCTTGTGATGGAGGCAGGCGTTGGAACCATTGAGCTAAATCTCCGGCCCAACTGGCAATTTAAATCTTAAACTATCTTGTCTTTAATGTAACTATCAGTTCTTGGTGGGTGTGGTGGCACTTGCCTATAGTCCCATCTCTCAAGAGGCTGAGGCTAGAAGATCACCACTAATTCAAGGCCAGGAAGATTGCTATGAATTCGAGGCTGGCACGGACTACATAGTGAGTTCTAGAAATGGATATAACTACTACAGTTATTCTGTAGTGGTGAGCTTAATTTCAAAGAAAGCTAAAAATGCAAAACTCTACTATGAAGTGTATGATTTCTATTGATAAAAGTTACAGGTACTGCTCATACAACTATTATTTGCTGCCTACGTTCACAGTAAAAAAGAAAACTCCAAACTTTTGTTAGAAGTTAGTGAAAAGACATAAATTTTTCCCCAAACAAATTTACAGAACCCCTGAATTCCACACTCCTTGGGAACCCAATCTGCAGACCTCAGATAGGAAAACAGAAGACAAAGTTAAAGTAAAAACAGCTTGGGTTCTCAAAACTCAGTAAGCAAGTTATAAAAGGCCCTCTTATTCTGCAAAATAGTCTAACCCCACAGAACAGTAACATTAGTCTTTTATTCATTCAATAATCTCCAGGAGATTTGGGCTGCAGCATGGAGTAGTGGCACACATATGTAATCCAAGTACTTGGGAGGCTGAGGTAGGAGGATCACGAGTTTGAGGTCAGCCTTGGCTACCAAGCAAGACCTTGTCTCAAAAAACAAAAAACTGGGCTGCACAAAGGCCTGCGTTCAATCCTCACTACCACAAAAACATAAACACACTTTAGGAGGATTTATATAGGACGAACACAATTACTGGGAGGATGTATTTTTCAACCAAAGATGATCTAAGATGCAACTTACCATAGTAGTACACTTTGAGCAATTTCTTCTTCACACAAACTGTAGTCAAACCAAATTCAACCATATTGTGAGTTGTGATAAGTAATAGGGTATTGTGGACAACCAAAAGAACTGGATCCCTTTACAACCCCATGGTGCCTTTCAGTGGCTCCATCTGTGTAACCAATGTTATTGCTGTAGTGGATGTGAACTCATCCTATCATTATGCTACTGTCTACCACTTACATAAGATTGTCATTGTTGTTTTAAGTTCTACTCTGCAGGATACTGGGGGTCAAATGTGTCTTTATTACTCTCCCTTATAGATGTACTGTAAAACTCTATGACCCCCCCCCCAAAAATACAGGAAAGAAAGCATGGAAGAAAATGCCAATTTTTTAGGGCAAATTAAAGTACAACAAGGGCTGGGGATTTAGCTCAATGGCACTATTCCTGCCTCACAAGTACAAGGTCCTGAGTTCAATCCCCAGGACCAGGAGGTAGAAAAAGTACAAAACACATGATCTAAAAGGGTAATTTAGAGCAACATACTTAAAAGATAAATGTGGTAATCACAGCAGCCGCCTATCAACTAGGCAGTAGTAATAAAAATGAAGAGGAGCTGGGCGTGGTGGCTCACGCTTGTAATCCCAGCACTCGGGAGGCAGAGACAGGAGGACTGCTGAGTTCAAAGCTTGCCTGGGCTACATAGTGAGCTCAGAGCTAGCCCGAACTACAAAGCGAGACCCTGTCTCAAAAACAACAACAACAACAACAAAAAAATGAAAAGGGGACTACTGGGGGACACATAAAATATTACTTGGAGGTTTGTTGTTTTTTAGGACTGTGGATTGAACCAGGACTTTATGTATGGTAGGCAAGCATGCTACCCAGCACACACAGGTATGAGCTACATCTCCAACCCTTTCAATTTTTTGAGGCAAGGTCTCAATAAATTGACAGGATGGCCTTGAATTTGTTATCTTCCTGCCTCAGTTTTCCAAGTGGCTGAGATTACAGGCATGCATCATCATGTCCCAAGTGACTCAGAGGTATTAAGCATGAGTATGAGAGAGAATGATGGAATCACAAGAAAAGACTAGGTTTAAGGGCTGAAAAATTGAGACTATATAAACATAATGTGCTTAAGTGACATAATAAGTTACCCAGGAGGTAACTGGTAGAGCAAATGGCAATAAAAGTAGTCAATCTCTGTCCTCAAGAAATTTAAAATGTGAAATCTGGTTAAAACCTGTTTTAGATTTGGCAGTGCTTCTATCGAGTATTCCCCAAACATTGTGAGAACAGATACAATCTCAAGAAAGAGCAGAGAAGATCAAAAGAAACTGTATCAATTTAAAAGCATAGGGTGAGGGAATTAATTCAGTGGCGCCACTCCTGCCTGGCAAACACAAAGTACTGAGTTTAATCCACAGTACAAAAAAAAAAAAAAAAGAAGAAGAAGAAGAAAAGAAATTTAAAAGTATAATTCTGTTTTTTGAGACAAGGTAGTTCAGAGTGGCCCAATCTGGTCTTGAACTCATGCTGATCTTCCTGCCTCAATTCTCAAGTGCTGGGATTATAGGTGTGCTCCACACCTAGTTTAAAAGCATTATTTTTAAATGTTTCAAATGAAGCCATTTGAAACGTTAACACCAGATGCTAAAAACTTTTGAAAACTTAAAATAGTTACTTTTAAAGATGTACCTTAATATATTTAAGTAAATTTCTCCAAAATATATCTCCATCATACACTGAAAACAAACTTTATCCTCCCTATTAAAACTGTACTTCTCTCTTTACAGACATATTCTAGTTAGCAAATTAAGAAAGATTAGTATAATTAGAGGCCCAGGTACTGCTATCTGAAACCACTAGTGAAAGGAAGAAATAAGCTGTTACTATAAAGAACAACATAACACCATGTCTCCTGATGAAATACACACCATTCCCTATGAATTACATGTGCCCTTTCCTCCCAAACCCACACCCAGCAATCAAGTCTGAGCCAATCTAGCTACTAATTTACCTACAAGGGACAGAGAGACATGATAAACTAGGACATTTAAAAGTATACCATAGGGAGGTGGGGATTTAGTTCAGTGGTTCCAGCGCCTGCCTCCCAAGCAGAAGGTCTGATTTTGATCCCTGGTACCACATGCCACAATTCCGGGCATGGTGGCTCACGCCCGTAATCCTAGCACTTGGGAGGCAGGGGCAGGAAGATTGCTGTGAGTTCAAGGTCAGGCTGGGCTACACAGTGAGTTCAGAGCCAGCCTGAACCACAAAGTGAGACCCCATCTCAAAAAAACTAAAAAATAAAAAAATTTAAAAAATTATACCACAGTAGCTGGGTATGGTGGTGATGTATACCTATAATCTCAGCAGTCTGGGAGGCTGAGGCAGGAAACTTGCAAATTTGAGTTCAGGGTGGCCAATTTAGCAACTAAGTGAAACCTTATCTGAAAATAAAGATCTTGTTTGGATCCCAAATCAAACCAACCAATTATGTGAAAACAGCTCAAGAAGAAAAAAAATAAAGTCAAGAAAATCTGAACAGTGACTTGACACTTGGTGATGTTAATCTTTAAAAGTGGGAAAATGATAGTGTGATTAAGATTTTATTTTTTATTTTTCTTTCTTTCCTTTTTTTTGAGACAGGTCTTGCTCTGTAGTTCAAACTGGCTCCAAACTCATTATGTTGCCCAAGCCAGCCTTGAACTCCCAGCAATCCTCCTGCCTCTGCCTCCTGAATGCTGGGATTACAGGTGTGAGCCAACATGTCCAGCATTGTGGTATGTGGTTACGGGAATCATACCTGGGACCTTGCATTTGCCAGGCAGATGCCCAAACCACTGAGCTAAATCCCTGGCCTAAGATTTTCTAAATAGTGTATTTCAGAGATTTATACTGAAATATTTACAAATGAGGAAAATTGCATCTAAAGTTTGCTTCATAATAATCCAATGGGATAATTCATATCTACTGGAGAAAAATAGGGGTGATGAAATATTAAATGGTTCAACTCTCTTCTGAAAATTTCCATATTAAAGTGTTTAAAAGAGAAAAACACTACAAAATAGGTATTAGGGATATCACCAACAAAAACAGAAGAAAGGAATGGGATGGTTTCCAATTTTGTCTGAATGCTTTTATAAACTGTACTGTTCTGGTCTGGGCATACAACCACTGGTAAAATGGAGACAAACTTCTTTTTGTTCAAGCTAGAAACCTGGGTGATATCCTTAATTTCTCTTGCTTCTTCACGTTTCTTATGTCTAAGCCACCGGCAAATCCTGTTTCCCCTTCTCTTCCATCTTCCCACTATGGCCCAGCTTTTCTGCTCATCTTATACCACTTTCCGCAAGCACCTCCCTTTAACTGGCTCTCCAAAATACATCCAGAATTATGCTCCTAAATACAAAACTTCATCAGGCAATCTCCAGCTCCACTAGAAATTCTCAAACTGCTTCATTCAGCTTCAAGAGTGCTCTTTTGGACCAGAGGGTTAGCTCAGTGGTTCCGGCGCCTGCCTCACAAGTGCAAGGTCCTGAGTTCGATACCCGGAAACCACATACAATGCTGGGCGTGGAGACTCACGCCCACCAGCCATCAATACCACATACCACAGTGCCAGGCGTGGTGGCTCACGCCTGTAATTCCAGCACTCAGGAGGCAGAGACAGGAGGATTGCTGAGTTCGAGGCTTGCCTGGGCTACATAGTGAGCTCAGGGCCAGTCTGAACTACAAAGTGAGACCCTGTCTCAAAAAAAAAAAAAAAAAAAAGAGTGCTCTTTTAAGTTTTTGCTTAATCTCTTCCCTAATTCTTTCAAATAGCTTAAGATATCCACCTCTTCTCATTCTTTGTGACCCCTCTATAGTTTTGCCAAAATCCTACTAGTTCTTGCACTGTATCTTGCCCTGACTACGGCTCTACTAATGTCTGAAATGCTCTTTCCACCCATCTTCACTCTCTTGCCTACCTAGTTCCTTTTCATCCTTCAAGTCTCACATTAAATAGCATTTCCTCAGAAAAGTCTACCCACACTGCTTCTCTCCTAAATTGGGTGTTTTCTCATACCTGCACAATAGTGTTTGTTCCCCAAAGAATCTATACTTCCATCATAACCCTCTACACTTGTTGGTGGAGAGTATTTGTTGTGGTGATGACGTATTCATCAGTTTTCCAGTGAGAATATAAACTCAAGGAGAGTAGGAACTGAGATTTGTTTACTGCTGAATCTTAAATCTCTCACAGTTGCTGACAATTAGCAAAAACTCCTGAGTATATACAATTCATAACTTTCTACACTGTCCCATCTTCCCAGTCCTCACATACAATAAAATAGCCACGTAGGAAGTTTATACAGGGGTCTGCATTCTGTATAGGAACATTTATTATGAAATGAACTGAAAACAGAACTGGAATGAAGGACTTAGGTTGAGAAGTTATTACTCTAAAAAAATCTACTTTCAGTACAATATGCATCCACACTGTTAACTTTAGAGAAAACTCACAAGTGCTTAACTTGACAAAATGGAAGTCAAAAGACACAGTTCTAGCCCAACCATTAACAAGTTTTCATATCTCAGTTATTAAATCACTTAACTTCTCCAGCTTCGGTCTGCGTCTCTGAAAAATAACAGAACCAGCCAGCTAGTTTTAAGATTCTTTTCAGTTAATATTATATGCTTTAATTTTTTTCTAACTTTGTGAGATAGGGACTCATTATTTAGTTCATTCTGGCCTTGAACTCAACATGCAGCCCAGGCTGGCCTGGAACGCACAGAGATTCTGCCTCAGGCTGAGTGCTGGGATTACAGGTGTGCATCACCACATTCAACCTATGGCTTAAAAAGGAAAAAAGCAAAGCAAACTACTGAAACACTAACAAGGTAGTTTCACCCTATTGTGGTATGATCTTTTTTTTCCTTCTTAATCTGCCTAAGGATGTTAGAGTACATTGTAATAGCTTACAGCTAAATCTGTAAATCTATTCAGCTATAAAAAGCTCACAAAATGCTTCTCAAACTATTAGCTCGAATAATTTAACAAGGGCTACTGCAGTGTGATGAAATACCATCTATTTAAACCCACTATGAATTACTAAAGTATATTCAATTTTGGTTTAGATTTAAAAACATCATCTGTTTAAGGTCTAGATCCCTCTAATTCTTTACCATTTCTGTGGCAATCTGAAGATGTACCCTAGGGGTTACGAGTTGGCTTTATGACTATAACTTAACACCTAACTAAAACACTGAAGATGAGGTGTTTTTTTTTCACTTCATTGGGCTGATAGGTGAGATTAAAATATTGCTTATTAATAGCCTTTTTCCTTTCTATGTTCTTCCAAACTCTCCCACAATCCAGAGTTCATCCTATCATGAATGGCCGGTAGATCTCCTACACTTATTTATCAAGGCGCTGACACGTCCACATTTTATTTGCAAGCCAGAATAATTTTTAAAAGAAGGCTAAACTAGTGAACAGTAAAGTAGTCTGCAAGCGTTTTACTATCAGTAGACACCCACTTTATAATCAGCTACTGGAAACCCGGGGAAAGACTATACTAGCACGTGTCTTCCTGGTATAGACTGATTACAAATTTTTTTTTTTAAACAAGTCCTTGCTGCATCAAATACGTCACAACGAAATGAAATGTTGAAATGCACGCGGAAAAAAAAAAAAGAATAGTTGGAACAACAAGCGTGCTTCTGACCGTATATAAGGCTGATCTCCGACCGTCCCAACAGGCCTGCCCTAAGCCGGAGCCGGAGGGGCCTCCGTAGCCACAGGTTGACAAAGAGCCCCCACCCCCAGCCCCGAGGTGCGGGCCGGCTGGTCCCCTCCGGTCACGTTTCCCCTAGTTCTCCATCTCGCCTGGCAGTAGGCACTGCAGCGCCTCACACCACTCTCGCAAGTCATCAGGTGGGACTAGGATTGGCAGGGAGTAGGGCTGGGGCGGGCATGCCACGAGTCCGAAATAACTCCCGCGACTCCCTCACCTCCCGTCAGGAGGAGGCAGGAGTCTTGAGGCGCCACGTGAATCGGCCCTAGATGGCTCCTTCTCGCAGGTCAAAGCATCTCTCAAGGAGCCCATTTCCAAGGTCATCAGGTGCTACGACCCGACTCCTGAGCCGGGTCAGCAGCCGACTCTTGCCCACAGGAGCCCGCGCGCGGTGCGGCCAGGGCAATCGTTGCGCCCGGAGCCTCAAGGTCCCCTTTACGGTCGCAGCGTCCGGAGCCACGCGGCTACTCGCGGCCACGATGCCCTCTATCGGGCCGCCTCCCTCCCGGGGAGTCTGAGGTCCCCAGCAGCCCCGAGGGTTCTTCCTCCCCACTGGGGCAGCGAGGACACCAGAGGGTCCGCGCTGAGCTTAGCTGGCTGAGACCGAACTAACCGTTAAGCGTGCGGCTCGAGGAGCCGGGCGTGTGGGTGACGCGGCGGGAGGGCAGGAGCTCCTCTGGGCCAGGGCCCGGCTCGCGTCCTTCGCCTGCCGCCTGCTTCGCTCGCTCGAGCACCCACGCGGCCAGCTAGTCACGTCGCAGCTCGCCACTTTGTCTGGCGGGGCCGGCGCGGCCGCCTTATAACCGCGGGGGGGGGGGGGGGGGGGGCAGGAGCATGCGCACAGGGGGCGGAGTCGGCCCGCCCGCGGCCGCCGCCCCCTCCCCGCCATCAGACGCTTGAACCGTGACTCGCGCCGCCGAGGCTCGCTGCCGCGCGTGCCCGCGCCTGCTCGCGCCGGCGCTCCCCTCCGCCACGTGACCGGTCGCCCCATCTCTGCACGCGGGCACAGTCGCCGCTCGGCGTCTTCTCCCGGCCCTGGTCTGTTCTGAGGGGCTAGCGGCCGCCAACGCGACGCGCGTCCGAACGACCGCGCCCGCCCTACGCTGCAGGTTCTGGCCGAGAAATGGGAAGAGCGGCCCCAGGGCCCGGCCCTAAGCTGGGGGCGATCGGCGCGCGGGGTAGCCGCGCAGCAGCTGGAAGAGGAGGGACCGGGCAGCGTTTGAATGGATTTGGTGCGGCCGCTCCCGAAAAGGCGCCCAAGGGCGGGCGCCAAGAGCCCGGGCATTGGACTCTGAGGCACTGGACGCCAATCTGGGCCTGGCTCTTGGGCTCCGCGATCTCGGGAAGTTACTGAAACCCACAGGGCCTGTTTCCTCTCTTTCACGCGACAGCAGTGATAGAACCGACCTCGTAGGCGCATAGGAAGTTTCGATGAGAGAATGCACGGAACTTTCTCACCTCAGCCCGGCCTGTGTCGGTTAACGAATGGTGGGGCTTAGAGATCAGTCGGTGAGGAGAGCAGGTAAGAGGAAGGGAGACTGGCCAGAGGGGTTAGGGTGTGTTCGTCGGAAACCCGGAGACGAGCAGGAGGAGAGGCTGGATTGTTTCGGACCCTGAAATCTTGGGACAGGAAAGAATAATAGTTTATGGTATTAGAGGGCAGATCATATGTTAAGCACTTCACCTGAATGATTTGTATAATCTTCAGATCCGTGTGAAGCAGGTACAGCTGCGAAAATAAAGGACCAAGGGTTCAGAGAGGTTAAGTAACTTTCCAGAAGTTACAGAGATAGGAAATGGCCAACAGTTGATTAGACTCCAGAGCCTGATTGTCAAGATACAGGGCTGTTATATATTCTTGACCAAGTCCAGACATCAAAGTGTGTGTTTTGAAGAGACCAAGTTATTCTTGAAGTGTCTCAGATCTCTAGCGAAATTAAAAGGAAAGAAAAGCATGAGAAAAGGCCTCTGCTTTTGAAGAGTTCACATGTTTTTGGTGGAGGCTAAGTCAGACATAAGTGACGGACATTTGTTGAGTACTTGTATCTGTTGAGCAGAACTCTGCCCCTCCCTTCATGTCTTCCTCCTGCCCATTTCTCACCTTCCCATAATTTGCACAACTCTATGAGGTTACCCTTACATTTCTGTTTTGCAAATGAAGAACATGAGATTAGGAAGTGGGAATTGGAAGACGGCGTCCTGAGAACTCACATATACTTTTTCTCACACACTCTGCTTTTTTCACGTGACAAAAAAGTAACCATACAACGTATTAAAAGACAGTATACTTGTGAGCAATAGCTACTTTCTGTATTCAAGAAATACAAAAAACGGGGAAGAGCTGTGCTTTACGATAGTTAGGATGGCAGTAATATTCAGGTAAAATAGTAAGAAGGCTGGACACCACTGTGTGCCCCTTGGCAAGTCATTTTACATGGTAAAAGCCTTATTTTCTACTTTGTACAAGGAAAATAGCTACTTCATAGAGTTGTTATGATAAATTATTTCAGAGCCCTGTTTTCCTTTTTTTTTTAGCTGACTCATGCTAGGCAAAGGCTCTACCATGTACCACTGAGCTACATCTTCACCACTGTTGTTTGTTCGTTTTAATCTTGAAAATCTGGTTTTCAGGGCTGATAAAACACCAAGCATGCTTGAAACCCTGGGTTCTATCTCAAGCACTGCCAAAAATAAAGAGGAAAGAAAAAAAAAACACTGATTTTTCATCAATTTTAATCCTAAAGTTTAAAGCCGTCTCACTTCATTTAGTACTCTTCTGAAGACTCAGCATGGCCCTCATGGCCTCATACTTTTGTTTTATACTGTAATTTAGATTGCTGTTATTGAAGATAGCCACCAACATTGCAGGCATATCAGACCCACAAATCCTGGATCTGCTCCTGACATGGTCGTGAAAAGAATACAGGCTTTGTTTAGAGTCAGAATACCCAGTTCCCATAATTACTATCTGGACAGTTAATTTTCTGAACTTCTGGTCTTCAGTTTCCTTCATAGAGGAAATACTCAGGAACTGAAGCTGTTGTGATAATAAAGTCAGATAGTATTTGCAAAAGTGATGGGTAACCCTTGGAGAGTATTCTTCCTACAAGTATTTATGAATTGATATTATTTGCCTTTATAGAGTGAGTACATGAGGAAAAGATCAAAAGAACCCCAGGGTTCATAGCTGAAAAGCAGTAATAGAGTGAGGTGGTAAAAATGAAATAATGTAAGTAAAATCTTTATTTTTCTGCCAACTTTTTTCTTGAGGTAAGCCCTGACTGAGACACTGAAGAATAAATTAGGAAGTATAGGATCAGAAATTTAAAACTGAGAGGAGGATGTATCTAGCACACCCCCTACATTTTATAGAAAAGCAGTTTAAGGCCCAGAGAAGTAAAAGATTTTTCTTAAGCCACTTATCTACTGATCAGAAGAACTAGCACCAAAGCTCTAGGCTCTCTTTATTGTACCATGTATATACAGTGCTCTGTTAAGATAAAGCATCTTGCCACAGGGGTCTTTCAAAAATCATTACATCACAAACCAGAGAAGTCATGGTGCTTTCTAGTGGCTTTGAGTTTTATAGCAAAATCTTCACAATCCACCAATCCAACTAGAAGATTGGTAGCTTCATGATGGTATGTTATCTTCCCTCGTGAAAATGTTGCACTGTGTGCAAGCTTAAGTGGGCACAACGTTGGGAGAGTTCAAGGTATGAGTTACGACTTTACAGCTAGGTAAGACGGCCCAGCACTCTGGGAGACTAAAAGGCAGGTAGATCAAAAGTTGCTGCATAGTCTGGGCAATTCAGCAACTTAGCGGGACCCTGTCACAAAATAAAAAACAACTAAGGAATGACTGGGGATATAGCTCAGGGTGAAGGCTCTGAATTAAACTCCCAGTACAAAAACAAAACAAAAACTAAGCAACCAAAAAACAAAAGTGACAGGATGAGAAATGCACAATTGGAAAATAACAGTGTAGGTACTTTTTTTTTTTTTTTTTTTTGAGACAGGGTCTCACTTTGTAGTTCAGGCTGGCCCTGAGCTCACTATGTAGCCCAGGCAAGCCTGGAACTCAGCAATCCTCCTGCCTCTGCCTCCTGAGTGCTGGGATTACAGGCATGAGCCACCATGCCCGGCACTGTGGTATATGGTATTGATGGCTTGTGCGCGTGAGTCACCACACTCAGCATTGTGTGTGGTTTCCGGGATCGAACTCAGGGCCTTGCGCTTGCGAGGTAGGCGCTGGAACCACTAAGCTAAATCTCCGGCCCAGTATACTTTTTTTTTTTTTTTGAGACAGGGTCTCACTTTGTAGTTTGGGCTGGCCCTGAGCTCACTCTGTAGCCCAGGCAAGCCTTGAACTCAGCAATCCTCCTGTCTCTGCCTCCTGAGTGCTGGGATTACAGGCATGAACCACCACGCCCGGCTATAGGTACTTTTTAAGACAATTAAGTTGCTTTGTCTGGGAAGGAGAAAAATTTGTATATTTTCTTTGGAGAGCTAAAACTACTTAACATTCTCTCAAATATTATTTTTGTAGTGGAGGAACTAGGAAGTTACTGTTATCCCCATTTTATTAATAGACCAAGAAAGTATTTTTTCAAGTAATACTTAATCAATGAAGACCATCCCTGCT
>PVIC010054281.1:0-11591 GCA_004025085.1 Thryonomys swinderianus
CAAGCCTCAAACTCAGCAATCCTCCTGCATCTGCCTCCCGAGTGCTGGGATTACAGGCGTGAGCCACCATGTCTGGCACTGTGGTATGTGGTACTGATTGCTGGGGGGGTGTAAGTCACCACACCTGGTATGTTGTATGTGGTTACTGGATTGAACTCAGGACCTTGCACTTGCTAGGCAGACAGTGGAACCACTGAGCTAAATCTCCGGCCTAATGGCAAATTTTTTTAGAAATGTCAGTGATAGAAATAACCTGCAACAGTGTGTGTGCTATGTTTCCCACCACTGGATGGGTGGGGATGTCTTAGGACACTGGAGGCATCTCCTCAGAGCTACCACAGGGCAACGACCTTCCTTCCCCTCCTGTACTGTACTTCTTGGTCACCAGGAGGTAACATTCCTCCACCATATATGTACCACTACTATGATATGCTATCTCACCACTAGCCCAAAGCAACAAGGCCAGCAGAACATGGGACAAAACCTCCACAACCACAACCTATAAGGTTATTACCTCAGGTATTTGTTACAGTAAAAAGCTAAAACACATGGCTATCCTATTTCAGAAAATGAAATGTCACTACTTATTTCTAATGCCTTAAAAATGAGTATAAGGTAAGAGTTCTGTTAATTCAATTTATCTAATATAGAGCAAAGTAAATTATTTTTTGGTTTATTGATACAAGGTATCAATAAGTATGTAGTTCAGATGGGCCTTGAACTCACTACAATCCTTCTGCCTCAGCATCTCAAATGCTGTGATTATAGGCATGCCCCACCACACCTGGCAAGCAAAGTAATGTTTTAAAAGGTTAATTTCTATCTGATTTTACTTCTCAACTGAATAGAAACACCAGATTTCTATTCAGTGGCTTTTAAATTTTTTTAAACATAAAATTTCATCTTTCAAATCACACCACTTCTGTGCATTAGAAAGACCACAAGTAGATGCTGGGTGTGGTGGCATAGAGCTATAATCCTAACATTCAGGAAGTTGAAGCAGGCGGATTGCCACAAGTTCAAGATCAGCCTGGGATATATATGAGTTTACAGCCAGCTTGAACTACACAGCAAGACTGTTTAAAAAAAAACTAAAACATGTAATTTAATTTTAAAACGTAGTATTAATAAAATGGCGATCCTTATTCAAAGGACTACAAATGAATAATAGATATACAGGTCCTCTGATCCACAAAGGGAAAGCATACAGAATTTGTAGATTTACATAGTAGATATCATTTTTTTTTGAGACAGGGTCTTGATTTGTAGTTCAGGTTGGCCCTGAACTATGTAGCCTAGACTGACCTCAAACTCACAGCAATCCTCCTGCCTCTCTGCCTCCCAAGTGCTGGGATGATAGGCTTGAGCCACCACACCCAGCATTGTGGTATGTAGTACTTACTGCAGGTGGGCATGAGTTACCATGCCAGGTATTATTGTATATGGTTACTGGGGATTGAACCAGGGACCTTGTGTTTGCTAGGAATGCGCCAGAACCACTGAGCTAAATCTCCAGCCCTACAGTAGATATCTTGAGATCAGAATACAGGATACACATACACATGCTAACGCCACCTATATCTAAAGTCCATACCATTCACTAGAGTACTTAATGTAAACTATATCTAGCAGCACACATTATGGAAAGTATGACATCAAAACTTACCTTTCTTACTAAGATCAATAGCAGCTTCTAAAAGCACTTCTAATTCCCCTTTCGGCAAAACTGGAACCACCCATCGAGGCCTAAGAGTTTGTATAAAATAAAAAGATACTTACTGATTCTGACTATAAGAAGCAGCATTATAAATGAGTTACTAATTACAATGACTTACAATGCTGTAAAACTATTAATGCTAAAATAACAAAGTATTGTATTAAAAGAACCAGGTTGGCAAAATATCTGTTTTGTGGGACCAAGCACCATCTACTGCCTCTGCAAACAAAATTCTTATAAGACTTCATCAAATGAAAGATATAGCAATGAAAAGGGATAAAATTAAATCATTCCAATAAAGTATAGCCAAATATATAATTATCAGTTAATTATGTATCACAGGTGCCTATCATTAAACTTCATAGGTTTCAGATTAAAAGATGCATTGAGCTTCACGAAGAATGGAAACTTTAGGAGGCAAAGATACGATTTATGTTTCAATTCACTGTAATTCACACTTTATCTGAAGATTTTTTTTCTTGTGACAGGGTCTGGTTTTGTAGTTAAGGCTGGCTTTCAACTCACTATGTAGCTCAGGGTAGACTCGAACTCACAGCAATCCTGCCTCTGACTTCTGAGTGCTGGGATTACAGGTGTGAGCTACCACGTCTAGCAAATTTTTTGTAGGTT
The DNA here is from genome assembly GCA_004025085.1 of Thryonomys swinderianus. Taxonomy (NCBI): domain Eukaryota; kingdom Metazoa; phylum Chordata; class Mammalia; order Rodentia; family Thryonomyidae; genus Thryonomys; species Thryonomys swinderianus. The sequence continues at coordinate 2,348 of PVIC010054281.1, forward strand.
AAGTGAGTAATGGTCTACAGCCTCCATGTTTCTAAAGATGCCTTCCTCCCTTGAACAGGGATGCAACCTTTACCTAAGAGATGCTTAATCACTGGTCCTAGTTCTGGCCCAACCATGTAGTCATCCATCCTTTTCCTACCCTTTCCTCCTAAGCAACACTCAATACACCCAGTGCTCCCTAGAAGAGCCAGCTTTCTTCATTGATTCCTTATTAATCTTTGTCCTAAGACCGGACAAAATACTCTTTGTGATTTAATAAAAAGGCATTCCATTACCAGAACATCTATTAAAAATAAATGTATCTGACCTTGTTTTTTTTGAGACAGGGTCTCGCTTTGTAGTTCAGGCTGGCTCTGAGCTCACTATGTAGCCTAGGCAAGCTTCGAGCTCAGCAATCCTCCTGTCTCTGCCTCCTGAGTGCTGGGATTACAGGCGTGAGCCACCACTGCTGAGTTCGAGGCTTGCCTGGGATACACAGCAAGTTCAGGGTCAGTCTGAACTACAAAGTGAGACCCTGTCTCAAAAAAAACACAAAAAACAAAAAACAAAAAACTGGGCTGGGGATTTAGCTCAAGTGGTACCACGCCTACTTTGGAAGCACGAGGGTCCAAATTCGATCCCCAGTATTGCAAAAAAAAAATTTAAAAATTTTACCTAAAACCTAAAAATTTTTAAATCCTCTGCATTTTTCTTCTCTTAAAGAGAATATACATGCACTCCTCTAGTCTAGATAGCAAGTACTTTACCAACATGCACCAACCACCAGGTAAATTAAAAAGCAACCATATCACCTTTTGCTTTATGTCTCTGCTATAGAGAACAATGAAGGGCCATTACAAACATCTTTATATAGTTTTTGGTCACTACTGTACTATAGGTACCTTCTAGAATCATATATAATGTATTCTTTAAAATATAGTATTTTGTTGTTGCCTTTTTTTTTTTTTTTTGAGACAGGATCTCGCTTTGTAGTTCAGGCTGGCCCTCAGCTCACTATGTAGCACAGGCAAGCCTCAAACTCAGCAATCCTCCTGCCTCTGCCTCCTGAGTGCTGGGATTACAGGTTTGAGCCACCAAGCCCAACATTTGTGGTATGTGGTACTAACTGCCGGTGGGCGTGAGCCACCTTGCCCAGTATTGTTGCAAGTGGTTAGCGGGGATCAAACTAGGGACCTTGCACTTGCTAGGCAGGCACTGGAATCACGGAGCTAAATCTCTGACCTAAAATATTCTATTAAGAACAACATGCTATTAAAAGGAAATATATTCAAGATAAGTGAAGTGAAAAAAATGAGTCACAAAATTATAGTTACAATCATATGTCTAGCAAAAGCAACAGTAAACACAATGATAACCTGAAAGAATGTACCCTTATTAATAGTAATGGGACATGTGAAAGAGGGAAATTAAGAGAAACTTACCTACATAATATAGTTCTATGTTTATACACTTTTGCAATCATATTTTTTTTTGAGACAGGGTCTAGCTTTGTAGTTCAAGCTGGCCCTGAGCTCACTATGTAGCCTAGGCAAGCTTCGAACTCAGCAATCCTCCTGTCTCTGCCTCCCGAGTGCTGGGATTACAGGCAATCATATTTTAAAGTCAAAGGGTACTTATATTCCCTGACATTATGCATGCATACAATGAAAGTGAAAATACAGTGAAAAAAACTTGGTAAGACAAATACCGGTAAGAGTATGTATCCATTACCTTCCTTTTGGGGGAGCAAGGGAATGTGTTGCACTTCTCTAGAACTCCCTTGTCCAACCCATGGACTCAGGAAGGACCATACCCTATGGGACTCCTTGACATGCTCTTCTCTTATTTTCTTAAAGTCTTTTCCTTGCCCTGCACTGAAGCATAAAGCTTTTCTCAGGGTTCTTAAAGGGCAGGCTCTAAGGAACTCAGTTTCCTCACAAACTGGTTTATCTTAGGGCCACCCCAATGTTATTAAAGTCATCCAGCAACCAACCTGAAGAGAAAAAAGCTTCCTAAACTCTAGAAAAGGGAAATGACACAACTCCAGAAACACACCACCTAGGATCATCATTAATCTAAAAATATACATATGCACAAAATCTAAACACACTATTAAGTCCATTAAGAACCAAAGCACTTGGTAGTGGCTGTCAGACAATCAAGGTGGCAGTGGGGTTACTTTTCTTATCCACTATGAGACACAATATTGAGAAACTTGTTTGTACTCGACATACATTACAAAGCTAAACCTGACTCACCTATTGATCATATCATCCAACTTTGCCAAGTCAGTATGTGGAAATGCAGGTTCCTCATCTTCAATCTGCGGTTGGGCATCACCTTGCCCTTGTTCATCTGGGGGAGTTGCCGGGGAATTTTCATTGGAAGAATCAGGCGATGAAGTCTTGATTAAAAGATTTAATATCCAGATTAAGTTGTTAACATGTGCAATATTCAGTAATTCAACCACCAACAGATTAGTGTTGCAAATTTTGAAAAAGAAGTTGTAAATGCTATAAATTTTTACAAATAATACTAATGAAAATTTGAGTTTCAGGGCACGTCTGTGCTACCATGCTTTAAAATAATTTCGCTTAGTCTTCAACAGCCTAACAAAGTATTCTACTGCTCTTTAACAGATGAAAAAACATACTCAGTAAGATCACACAACTAAAACTCTGGAGTCCGGATTTGAAAGTCTAGCCTAAGGTCTATGTTCTTTTTTTTTTTTTTTGCTTTTTGAGACAGGGTCTCACTTTGTAGTTCAGGCTGGCCCTGAGCTCACTATGGTGCCCAGGCAATATGTTCTTTTTTTTTTTTAGACAGGGTCTTGCTTTGTAGTTCAGGCTGGCCCTAAGCTCACTATGTAGCCCAGGCAAGCCTGGAACTCAGCAATCCTCCTGTCTCTGCCTCACGAGTGTTGGGATTACAGGCATGAGCCACCACACCCGGCACTGTGGTATGTGGCACTGATTGCTGGTGGGCATGAGCTACCATGCCCAACATTGTATGTGGTTACCGGGATCGAACTCAGGACCTTGAACTTGCGAAGCAGGCGCCAGAACCACTGAACTAAATCTCCGGCCCCTAAGGTCTATGTTCTTAACCAATTTATACTACTTCTTTGCTTATACCTTCTATTAAATGAGCCCTATCACAATATACAAATTATTATATTCACATGCAACATATAGATTCATAACTTTTAACTTTTTCTATAATTTCCCTACTCTCACACTATTATCCAATAATAGTAACTTAAAAACTCATGACTATAGTTTCTAATAAATCAACTTTCAACTAAAAAGGTAATTTTCATTTGCACACCTCTTTCCTCCAACTTCAGTCATACATAGTATTTTCACAATAAAATAAATAAACTTTTATGATCCTTACCTCCCCCTTTCCACAGGCAAACACTACCTACTGAACTATACCCCAGACCATGATCCTTATTTTTAATTTAGAAAGCAAGTGGTATTTTCTCTTTCAAATTGAAACCAATCTAAATTCTAAATTTACTTTTACTCATAGTCTCAAAGTTTCTAGTCATCATAGGATGACAGTCCTTTCAGAAAAGACAGCCCCTTTCTCTATCATTTAAGCACCTACTTCAGAGTTATACAATCAACAGAGTTGCCTAAGTAAAAGTTTGCATGAAGTTAGCTGGTATGCTATCATTAATATGTTCTACTTAAAGTTTGTACATGAATTTATAAGGTCAATTAGCAAATAAATGGTGACCTTTCAGAGATGGAGACAGTGCACAGATGCCACACAGTCTCATGGCACAGAATTCAAAGAAAAAAACAATTTCAAGTTAACTTTAGAAACCTGGTTGAAAAGCAAAAATTTTCTCCTGGTTAAAAAAAATATATGTAGGGCCGGAGGGTTAGCTCAGTGGTTCTGGCACCTGCCTCGCAAGCGCAAGGTCCTGAGTTCCATCCCCAATAACCACATACAATATGCTGGGTGTGGAGACTCACGCCCACCAAGAATCAATACTGCATACCACAGTGCCAGGTGTGGTGGCTCACGCCTATAATCCCAGCACTTGGGAGGCAGAGACAGGAGGATTGCTGAGTTCGAGGCTTGCCTGGGCTACATAGTGAGCTCAGTGCCAGTCTGAACTACAAAGCGAGACCCTGTCTCAAAAAAAAAAAATATGTATTAAACACAAGCTTACAGAAAATATAAAACAAAAGTAAAATTTAAAACATCTGTAATAGAAGCTTGGCACAGTGGTACATGCTTATAATCCTGGCTCCTCAGGAAGTGCAGGTAGGAGGATTGCCGAATTTGAGGCCAGCCTGGGCAATTCAGGAGAGACTGTCTCAAAATATAAGGAGGCTATGGGTGTAGTTCAGAGGGAAGGCCTTGGCCTTCATCTCTAGTATTTCCAAGAAACAAAAATCTAGTATCACACCAGTGACATTTAGTTATTTCCTGTTATCTCTGAGCTAAATGAAAACTGTACATGTAAGTATGAATTTTCAACAAAATTAAGATTATACTCACTTACATTTGTGTCCTTTCCCAGTAGACATCCATTCAATTTTTTAATTACTAAAAATATGTTAAAGAACTAACAGCCAAGCTGGGCACAGAGGCGCACCTATATTCCCAGCTATATAGGACACAGACAGATGGATCACTTGAGCCCAAGAATTCAAGATAAGCCTAGGCAACAGTAAGACCCCATCTTAAAAGGGGGCCTTGGACAGGAGAGCTCTTGACTGGCACACACAAGGCCCTGGGTTCTACTCCAAGAACCTCAAGTAAGAAAAGAAGGCTAGAGTGTATTACTTGAATTAAATAAAACCAAGGTCTGTTCAGAATTTTATAATTTATAGAGCTGTCATATCTTTTCATCATAAATCTTTGAACTTCAATTTTTCCCTAGGATAGGATCCTAGAAATATAAGTACTAGAATAACACTATAAAAATTTCTTTTACGGCCAGGGCTTAGCTCAGTGGTTCCAGTGTCTGCCTGGCAAGTGCAAGGTCCAGAGTTCAATCACCAGTACCACATATCACAATGCCTGGTGTGGTGGCTCATGCCTATAATCCCAGCACTCAGGAGGCAGAGGCAGGAGGATTACTGCTTTGAGTTCAAGGCTAGCCTGGGCTACATAGTGAGTTCTGGGCCAGCCTGAACTGCAAAGAGAGACCCTGTCTAAAAAAATAAAAATTTCTTTCAAGACCACCAAAACAAATGAGTGTGTTGGGAGGGGACAGCAAGACACATAGACGAGATGGAGACAAATTATTCACTACTATCTCCTGGTTTTATTTTTGCAGCACCAAGATCGAACTCAGGCCCTTGTGCTTCCTAGGTGAGATAAATCCCTGGACTGCTCCTAGTTTTAAAATAATAATCTTTGGCAAAACCATTCTTAAAGAAATCTGAGTACTAGCTGTCAAACTTATGACAGAGGAAAGACTTAACCCTGTCCAAGACCAAATGCATTACTATTTGATGACTTAAAATGAGACCTAGAGGGGGAATGTAATAAAATTGACAAATCTACTTGTGGTAGAGACCCAATTTGCTTATTTCACTAAAATAGTGAAGGAAAGAGAAAAAAGCTAGATTTGTGATGAAATGTTCTGTAATAGCTGGATGATAAGAACTTATATATTCTACAGTAACAATACTTCTGCCTTAAACCTTTACTATAGATTCCACAAAAATGTGTAAATGTAGGTAATATATTATTGACTCACATGCACACCCCACTAATTTACCCCTAAGCACTGTCTAAACTATCTATCCCCATTTTTTTTTTTTTTGGCTTTACCAAAGATTGAACTCAGGTCCTTGTACTTCCAAGGTAGGCATGGTACCACTTGAGCTAAATCCCCAGCTGCCATCACATTTTATTTTTTTTAAACAGGGTCTTGCTTTCAAAATTCAGGCTGGCCCTGAGGCTCACTATATAGTCCAGGCAATCCTCCAACTCAGCAATCTTCCTGCCTCTGCATCCCAAATGCTAGGATTACAGGTGTGAGCCACCATGCCTGGCACTGTGGTATGTGGTATTGATTGCTGGTGGGCGTGAGTCACCACTCCTGGTATTGTTGTATGTGGTTACCGGGATTGAACCAGGGACCTGCACCAGAACCACTGAGCTAAATCTCTGGTCCCATCACAAATTTTAATGTTTGTCTTAGTTTAATACTTCCCAATATAAAACTATATATATTAGTGCTAAAAACCATTATCTAAACTTTGAAGACGTAATAGCAAATCAAATCCAAAGAAAGTAAAAAGAACAAAGAGATAAGGGTAAAAGTGGGTGGGTGGAGGGAACCAAGGTCAAAAAAGGTGGGTTTTGGAAAGGTTTATTGAAATTGGTGAACTCCTAGAAAAATTGAGATTGAGAACACAAATTGACAGTTATCGAAAATAAACAAAGACACTGTGCCATAGGCCCCAAAACACTAAAAGATAATTAAAGAGGATACTATTGTAAGCAAGGGGGTTCTACCCAATATGTGCTTAGCATGTGTAAGGCCCAGGCTTTGATCCCTAGCACACATGATATGATAAACAACTATATCTCAAATTTGACAATGTAGATAAAATGGACAGATTCCTTGAAATGCTCAACTTACTAAAAAACACACAAACAGAAGGGGGAAAAAAAGTCAGAAAATTACTCTTTAAAAGTTGGATCTAGGAGGACAGGGACTTAGCTCAGTGGTTCAGGTACCTGCCTGGTAAGCACAAGGTCCCAGGTTCAATCCCTGGTACCACATATCACAATGCTTGGCATTGTGGCTCACGCCTGTAAACCCAGCACTCAGGAAGCAGAGGCAGGTAGACTGCTATGGATTCAAGGCCAGCCTGCGTACACAGTGAGTTCAGGACCAGTCTAAATTACAAAGTGAGACCTTGTTTCAAAAAAAACTGAAAAAAGAAATAGTTGGATCTGGAAGTAAAACCTTTCCACAAATAAAATCCCAGATTAGATGGTTCTGCCAGTAAAATCTTCCATACAATTAATGAAAAATGTTCAGAAGCCTTAGATAAATTCATTCAAAGGATAATGAAATTATCTGAAGAGCATTAAGGTCAATACAAAGTCTTGATAGCAAAATCTATGTTAAACTCTTTCTAAACATTTAACTCTCATCAATAATGCTCTGAATAGTGACACAATTATTATTCCCATTATACAGATGAAGAAACTGAAGGTAGTGGTTATATAAATGACCTGTTTTAAAATTAGTACAATGCAAAAGTAAACACTAGCAATGTGACTTGAGCCCATGTTCTTAAAAAATGCAGTAAACTGGTAATTTATCACTGTACACATTTATGAGATACAAAGTGCTATGGCCTATCATGGTTTCACTCTTTTTCCAGAACAGAAACAGCTTAAACACTTCATTTTTGTTTTTGTTTTTGAGCCAGGGTCTCACTTTGTAGTTCAGGCTGGCCCTGAGCTCACTATGTAGCCCAGGCAAGCCTCAAACTCAGCAGTCCTCCTGCCTCTGCCTCCCAAATGCTGGGATTACAGGCATTAGCCACCACGCCTGGCACTGTGGTATGTGGTATTGATTGCTGGTGGGCATGAATCACCACGCCCAGCATTCTATGTGATTACCCGGGATCGAACTCAGGACTTTGCGCTTGCAAGGCAGGCACCGGAACCACTGAGGTAAATCTCTGGCCCAACACTTAATTTTATGATATATGACTGATGATATTAGATACTAGAAAAAGATGGACCATATATTCATGTCACTATCTACAACTTTCACTTTATTGCTACTATGTAAGACCTATGTCCACTGTTCTTAAAAAGATACCCATTTTATGATTACTTTTTCTTGAATCTTTATTGGTACATTATATATACACATCACAATCACAATATTGAGAATTTGTACTGGTATATGACACAATTTAGTTCTCATTTTTTGGATTACTTCTTAAATTACTCAGAACCTGCTTCATCATTCAGTACCCCACAGTAGACATATCAACATAGCTGGAACCAGTACCTTCAACATCCTACCTGATTCTGTTGGAGGGGAGGCTGAGACTGGCCATCAGGAGCCTGGCCTTGGTTGTCATTCCCTCCAACTGGAGAGCCACGAGTCGTGGCTGTCATACTCGACACAGGGCAGATCTTTGCAATTTTGTCTGCTTATGTAGTTGTCTTGAGAAAAGAAATTATAGTCCACTTATAGAAGATGAAGTACCAGCATTTGTCAGTCTTAAAAAGCTCCAATTCAAGAATAAACCATCTTGCAGAGACCATTGCATAACCTACAAGTAGAAGAAAAAAAGTACATTTTAGATATGAAAAACATGAATTGAAACTGCAAATTTAGGGCCAAGAATTTAGCTCAGTGGCATAGCGCCTGACTGGCAAACACAAGGTCCCAAGATTGATCTCCGGAACAACAAAAAATAAACCCCTACAAATTTAGTATGGGCAAATAAATCAGGTCAGGAGAAGACAGCTATATAAATGAGTGGGGAAGCCACGCATGGTGGCACTCACCTATAATCCTGTCTGCCTAAATTATATAGCAAGACCCTATCTCAAAAAAAAAAAAAAAGTGGAGTGGGGATTTAGCTCAAATGGTGCCCACCATGGAAGCACAAGAACCTGAATTCGATCAGTGATACCACCAAAAAAGGGGGGGGGAGTTAATTTCATTACCACACTCAATATAATAAATTAACAACCAGCCATCGTATCAAGAAAATATACGAGTAGGTGCTGGAGATTTAGCTCAGTGGTTCCCCCGCCTGCCTACCAAGTGCAAGGTCCCTGGTTCAATCCCAGTAACCACATACAATGATATGATATTGGGTGTGCTGACTTTTGCCTATAATCCCAGCACTCAGGAGGCAAAGGCAGAAGGATTGCCGAGATTGAGGCTTGCCTGGACTCCATAGTGAGCTCAGGGCCAGCCTGAACTACAAAGCAAGGCCCTGTCTCAAAAAACAAAACAAAACAAAACAAAACAAAACAAAATATATATAAATATACATATATATACACACTCGAGTATAACATAACATTGCAATGTTCTCCAACACTAATTCCAAAGAGAGTATGAAGGTACTTACAGTACTTAGTTACCACTTTGATTAAATTATGGAATAGCAGATTATCCTCTATTTGCTAAGGCCTTAAATACACTACAAAAACAAGTACACTGAAGGTATAAATAAAAAAAAAAAATTTTTTTTTTGAGACAGGGTCTCACTTTGTAGTTCAGGCTGGCTCTGAGCTCACT
>PVIC010054282.1:0-11589 GCA_004025085.1 Thryonomys swinderianus
TTATATGTGGTAACCGGGGATCGAACTCAGGTCCTTACGCTTGCGAGGCAGGCGCCGGAACCACTGAGCTAACCCTCCGGCCCTCTTTTTTTTTTTTTTTAGCAGAATAATAGCATTCTTCCAGTCTTCCTGGGTTGATACTTTGAAGACATCTAGACACCTCCGTTAGCTTCATTGTTCCTAATTAAGCACAAACATAAGCTATCTCCCTGAAGTCCTGCTTCCTTTGTTCAACATTAATTCAACAAAGATTTGAAGTTCCTGTTCTGTTCTAGGTGCATGGTGTGGTGGTTCCTTTCTTCTACATGAACTACCCAAGTTCAGGATTTCACCCAATTATGTCCTGTGCCTAGTGAGGTCACTTTGCCTTCAGATCCCTGTTCCTTCTTTCCAACTCAGTATGTACTTTACTGCAGTGTTAGGTCTCTGAAACAGTGTTTGGTCATTCGTTCCTATTTCTTAGAGCCAGACACAGCTTTCTTTTGCAGGTGTAATTTATACATTTTTTTTTTTTCCCCCTTTTTGAGACAGGGTCTTGCTTTGTAGTTCATGCCGGCTCTGAGCTCACTATGTAGTCCAGGCAAGCCTCGAACTCAGCAATCCTCCTGCCTCTGCCTCCCAAGTGCTGGGATTACAGGCGTGAGCCACCATGCCCAGCACTGTGGTATGTAGTATTGATTGCTGGTGGGTGTGAGTCTCCACATCCAGCATTGTATGTGGTTACCGGGATCGAACTCAGGACTTTGTGCTTGCGAGGCAGGCACCAGAACCACTGAGCTAACCCTCTGGCCCTGTTTTGTTTTTAATTGAGATAGGTCCTTACTTGTAGTTCAAGCTAGCCTTGAACTCACTGTGTAACCAAGGCTGGTTTTCACTTTGAAGTGATCCTCCTGCCTCAGCCTACTCAGTGCTGGGATTATAAGCATAGGCTGTCACACCCAGCTCATGTAACTTTTGTGCAAGAACTAATCCTGTAACCCATGAAACTGTATTGCCCTTTTGTAGTATACCCTAAACCAGTGGTGACGAATGTATGGCATGTGTGACAGCCAGCTGTTTGTATCATTGAAAGCTCTTAAAAGGTTTGCCATCAGCCGGGCATGGTGGCTCAAGCCTGTCATCCCAGTACTAGGGAGGCAGAAACAGGAGGATTGCTGAGTTCGAGGCTTGCCTGGGCTACATAGTGAGCTCAGGGCCAGCCTGAACTACAAAACGAGACCCTGTCTCAAAAAAAAAAAAAAAAAAAGGTTTGTCATCAATGCCCTATACTTTCTCTTTGTGTGTGTTTTCGTTTTGTTCTGTTTGTATATTCCTGTTTCTCGGAAAAATAAAGTTTACTGGGGGAAGGAATTTTGACTCATTCACTGGAAATCAGAGCACCCAAATAAATCAAAGTTGAAAGACTGAATGAAAAATACATGAATCTTGTCAGTATTATTATTTTATTTATTAAATCCCTTCCTTTGAAATGGGATCTTGGTGTGTTGTTGAACATGCTGGCCTTGAACTGCTGGCTTGAGGAGATTTCCTGCCTCAGTCTTCGGAGTTACTAAATGTTGTTGCTTCTCCCAGGAAACTTTCTCATCTTCTCAGTATTTCTCTATTTTTTTTGGTCTGGGGCGTCAAACTCAGGACCTTGTGCTTGTGAGGCAGGTGGGGTGCCACTGAGCTAAAACCCTAGCCCTTCTCTATCTACTCTTTCTTCTTTTCAGTGTATCTGTGCTTTCATTTAGGCAGGTATATGATATGATTGTTGGGAAGTTAATATAATCAGTCAATTAAATATCCCCCTTTTTTTTGAGACAGAGCCTCGCTTTGTAGTTCAGGCTGGTCTTGAGCTCACTGTATAGCCCAGGCAAGACTCGAACCCAGCAATCCTCCTGCCTCGGCTTCCTGAGTGCTGGTATTACAGGTGTGAGCCACCATGCCTGGCACTTAAATATCCCTATTTAAAAGTTATGTCTAAGTACTTGAGACAAAAAGGAAATAGAGTCCTTTCCTCAGTGAATTCACTCTTTCTTGGGCTATCAGCCCTTTACAGTAGTAAAGCATAAGCACCCATAGCAGCATCCCGAGGATCTGGTGGAGGCACAGTCTGTCAGAGAGGCATGGAGAAGACAGAAGGCGGTTCTACGCAGCAGCTACAAAGCAGCTTACCAGGTGCCTAGAACCGAAGTAGAGGGTGTGTAGAGGGGAGAGGTGAGAAGCCCAGCACAGTGAAGGTTCTTCCCTACTCTCTTGTGGTTGAGTAGGTGATGTTACATTGTTACTGTTACCCATTTATTTGGGAGAAGAGGAAGAGCTTGGCAAGCATTTTCCTCTAGAATGATTGGGAGAAGCCAAAAATCTGAAGTAGTCAAAGACTAGGTCAATCATGGGCCGTGATGCTGTCAATTTGCATCTCCTGGCCACTTAGAGGTGAGAACTGTAGGTTTCTAAGTACCTCTCTGTGTCTGATCTCATCAACCAGCTAAAAACTCACCAAGTCACTTTCTGTATCCTCCTGTTTTTCCTCCAATTTTAAATTGATTAAAGTTTCACTAGAACATACTTGAAACTTTTGAAAACAATGAAAAGATGAATAAAATTCTCCACTTTCCTTTTCTTTATACTCCTTTTATGTATACTTCCTTCCATTCATTTCTTCATGAACTTCCTCTGTTCCTCTTTTAGTGCTTATTAATTTTGCAAAGTATTGAGTTTCATTGTGGTATTTCACACATGTATGCAGCATTTTGATTATAGCCAATGCGCATTACTTTACACTTCCTGCCTTTCCCTGTTCCCTTCCTTCTGGGTGATAATAATTTCTTTATACTTTCATGCCATCTTTAAAATTTTTTTTTTTTAACTTTAAAGATGGATTGTTCAGAGATGGAGAGATGGCTGAACTAGGCAGAATAAAACATCTCTGTTATTACTTTTTGTATCTACTCTTAGTATAAAGACACTTGAAATATGATTTTTTTTCTTTTTGGTGCCAGGGATCAAACTCAGCACCTTGCCCTTGCCAGACAGATGCAGCACCACTGGGCTACATTCCTGACTAAAATATGATTTAAAAATAATTTATAATTTAATACAACAATTAAAATAATAAAGATGGATTATTCTGCATATTAGGGAAACCATGCAATAACTTGTCTTTCTGAGTCTGAGTTTATTGCACTCACCATGATGATTTCTAGTCCCATTTTCCTCTTTTCTCTTTATTACCAAATAATGCTCCACATGTATGTATACTGCATTTTCTTTATTCATCTGTTGATGAGCACCTGGGTTAGCTCTGCATCTTGGCTGTTGTGAATTGTGCTGCAGTAAATGTGGGTCTGGAGTCCTCCCTGCAATACGCTGACTTTAGCTCCTTCACATGCCAAAGCAGTGATACAGTTAGGTCATGTGGTTCTATTTGTAGTTTCCTGAGGATTCTCTATACTGAATTCCATGGTATTGTATTAATTTATTTTCTCACCAGCAGTGTAGGAGGGTTTTCTTTTCCTCATGTCCTCACTGGTACATAATACTTTTTATATTCTTTTTTTTTTGGCTATACCAGGGATCAAACTCTGGCCCTGTGCTTCCAAGGTAGGTGCTGTACCACTTGAGCTAAATCCCTGGCCTTTTATATTCTTGTTCTTTTTTCATTATTCAGTAAACTTTATTGGTACATTATATAATAGCTCACAATCACACACCACATTGGTGAATTTGTACCAATATGTGACACAGGTGAATTCTCATTTTTACCCACATCCCTGCCCACCCCCTCCCCACCCCCTATATATATACTTTTATTTTTTTCCAAATCATATTTATTCCTTCCCCTCATTACATTCCCACAGCAAATTCCGTTTGGATATTTCCCATTTTACAAAAACTATCATACATTCTAGAGTTCCTTTACCTCTACAGGTGCTTATATCAAAGAAAAGATCTGGTATTTGCATTATCTGTGTTCTATTTATTTCACTTAGTAGTGTGTCCTGCAGGTGTCTCCATTTGCACACAAATGAATGAATATTGTCATTCTTTATGGCAGAGTAATATTCCATTTAAAAACCCACATCTTCTTGGGCTGGAGGGTTAGCTCAGTGGTTCGGCGCCTGCCTTGCAAGTGCAAGGTCCTGAGTTCGATCCCCGGTAACTGCATACAATGCTGGGCGTGGTGGCTCACGCCCACTAGCAGTCAATACCACATTCTACAATGCTGGGCATGGTGGCTCACGCCTGTCATCCCAGCACTCGGGAGGCAGAGACGGGAGGATTGCTGAGTTCGAGGCTTGCCTGGGCTACATAGTGAGCTCAGGGCCAGCCTGAACTACAAAGCGAGACCCTGTCTCAAAAAACAAAAACAAACAAACAAACAAAAAAAAACACATCTTCTTTATCCAGTTGATAGTCATTTGGGTTGTTTCCAAGATTGGGCTATCGTGAACTGAGCTGCTGTGAACAAGGGTGTACATCTGCCTTTCCAATGTGATTTTTAAAATTCCTTTGGGTATATTCCTAGCAGGGGGATAGCAGGATGAATGGGACCCCTAGTCCTAGTTTTCTGAGGAATCTCCACACAGATCTCCACAATGGTTGTACAAATCTACAATCCTACCAGCAGTGGAGAAGGGATCCTTTCTCCTCACAGCCTGGCCAGCATTTATTGTTGGTTGATTTTGTAGTAGTGGCCATTCTTTGTGGAGTGAGATGGAATCTCAGTGTTGTTTTCATCTGCATCTCTCAAATGATCAGTGATGTTGAACATTTCTTCCTATGCTTCTTGGCTGCTTTGACTTGTGCCTTTGAGAAGTGTCTGTTCATTTCAGATGTCCTGCCTTTTTATATTCTTGATGATAGGAATTCTGATGTTTCCAGACAGGCATACATGTGCTTTGGTTTCTTGATTGCTTTTCTAGGACTTAACTGTTGACTGCTTATGGCAGTAGAAGAAAATTTAGTTGTTTTATAGCTCTCTTTCATCTGCAGTCTTAATGAGGTTTTGTTATAGTTTTTGGTTAAATTTGAATTGAACATTGGCATTATTTGAAGTGTCTAAATATTTTGCAGTACTTAGCCAGATGGTTTATTATGGCTGTACCTCTTTTTGTATAATTTTTCCTGGTATTGATAATTGCCTGTGTTAAAATTTTTGCTTAATTTTCTTTTAAGTATCACTGACCTGTGCATACTCTTTTTGCATCTTTGTGCTGTTGCAGATTGAACCCCCAGACGTTCTCTGTGTGGTTAAAACTATTAGATAACTTAACAGATTTTTCCCTCTAGGTTTTGTCTGTTTTCTGTCTCTGTGACATATTGGAGACCAGGTAATTTATAAATAATAGGAGTTCCATTAGCTCAGAGTTTTGGAGGCTAGGCAGTCGTAGAGTGTGGTCCCAGTATCAACGAGGGTCTCTGCTGTGTCCTAAGTGGCGGAGGGCATCATATGGTAAGACAGCAAATGTCCTGTCCTTGCAAACTGCTGGTGCCATTTTGTAGCCTCACCCTCTGACCTCACCTAACCCTAATTGCCCCTGAAAGGCCCTACTTTCAAATACTTTTTAATATGTGAATTTGGGAGTTAAGTTCCTAACACATGAACTTGGGGTGCATTCATTCCATAGCTTCCTGGAGATTTTCCTTCCAGAGTCTTTTCTTTTTGTTCTGATGGGTTTTCCCTGCTCATGGCTTTCTTGACCTGCTGTTGAGCTGGCAATTGTCTTTACTTTGCTCCTGAGAATTGTTTCTTTCTCATGTAGCTTGGAGTTCCTGCTACTTGGATCTGTGTCTTTTCCTTCCTTCCCTCCCTCCTCCCTCCCTCCTTCTCTTCTTTTCTTTTCTTTCTTTTCCAGCATAGGTGAAACATGTCAGGTAGGATATCCTCTCATCCCTCCCAACTAGCGATTAAATCCAGAGCCTTCACTGACCTACATTGCCAGCCTTTTTGTTTTTTATTTTGAAATGGTCTTGGCCAGACTGGGGATGAAATTGCTACCTACCTTCCTGTCTCTGCCTGTCAGAGTACTGGGATTACAGGTATGTGCCGCCACACAGGAAGGCTTCCTGAAAAAGTTTTATGAGGGGTGAAAGTTTTTCAAACTTGGAATACCTTCATGCTTGCTTGATAGTTTAAAGGCTTTACAAAGAACTCTAGCTTGAAAATACTGTTTTCTTCAGAGTTTTAAGTCATTCCCTAGTCATTTTGTTTCCAGGGTTGCTGTTGAGAACTCTGATGCCATTTATTATATGTCACAATTGTGAGTGGAGAAATTTGGTCATGGCTTAGGTTGAGGATTCTTCTCTTCCATATAGTGTTAACTTGGGTCTGATACTTTTAACTGGCAGTCGTTTGGTGATGTTTATCAGGTGTCTGAGCTTGTCTGGAGTGTCCAGGATGGCTCTGACCACATTCCTGCTCCCTTTGGGGGTGTTTGGAAGGTGGACTCGGCTGGACCTCCTTCCTTCCTGTATAGTTTTGAGACCTGTTCATAGGGTCTGTCAGTAGCATAGTTGGACTGATAACATGGGTGCACAGAGTACCAGGAACCCAGTCCATGTAAGGTCTAGACTAGCAACTGGGATGGCATTACTTCCACTGGACTCCGTAGGCCAAGGCAGAGACGTCCTCAGAACTGGGAAGTGAACAGATCCCACCTGTTTGTGGGAAGTGAAGGTGTTAGAATTTGCATTCCCATTTTGTCTCCTTTCCATTCTTTCATGTGCTAGCCATTCATTTGGGTACATGGTATATATTTCTTGTACTTCTTGCTTTCAGATGATTTCTGAGATGAAGAGTGAGCAGGAACCATTTCTAGAAGTCCTGAGTGGTTTTTTTTTTAAACACGTGAAGGTGGTGAGGGAAGGTAGTGACAGAGGTTAGGACAGCTGATCAAGCCTGTCATCCTCATCTCCTAACACATGACCTAAGACAGTGTGTAGCATACATGAGGTAAGCTTTTAGGAAATTCCTGTTGAGCTGATGTGTCCTCCCTCTCTGCACAATTTCTGTATAGACACACAAATATCTACTTACACACTAGGATGTCGGTGAGTTTGGTCCCGATCCCTGTGCTAGGGTGCCCCTGGTGGCCAACCCGGCCTTGTTCTGGGACCTAGACCCCCTGCTTTGTTCTCTCTGACCCGGGGGTGAACGAGGATGAATGGGAGAGACACAGAGTCAGTATAAAATGTAGATAGCCAGGGGTTCGTGCCTGTAGTGAGCCCCACCTTACTTTTATTCGAGCAAACACAAGCACAAGCAGTCAAAGTAACACAACATTCATCTGCCCTCTCGTGTTAGTACATTCTCTAGTAAACAGTTTCGCCTCAGCTGTCTTCACTTTTCCCTAACGGGCAGTCGCGCCCCCCCCCCCCCCCCGAGTGCAGCCCTTCTGCTTCGTGCTCCCAGAGGCCTTAATTCTCCTCCGTCCCTGACATTAGGACAGCGGTGGTGGGCCTGTGGCTCAGTGCTGCAGCAGGCTGCCATTGAAAGCTCTAAGAGTTCCCATCACCTCACTAGGAGTTTTAAAAATTTGCTTTCTTTTCCTATACTGTATTGAAAACAAAAACCTGCCTAGCTAAAACAAAGTTCATAAATTTATTGATAATTTTTATTTGGAAAAACAGAAGAACCTTACCTTTTGGTTACGTGAAACCCACTGTCATGGGCCATAATAAAGGATCTTTCTAGTCCAGTACTTACATTTAGAGCTAGCAGCTGTCTGTTTGCCTCTCCATTTCTCTGACACATTTTGTGCTGCCGCTTCTGGTTTTGTGTCTCTGCGCCGGCAGAAGGCATGCAGCCTGGAGGGTGGGGTGGGGTGGGGTGGAGGGAAGACAAGTGGAATCAGCCCAGCAGAGAGAACAGATGGGGTGTAGGAGATGACCCTGCCCCCATGTTGTTTTTGTTCTGGCCGCTACTGATCATATGTGATTCGGCAGCCTAGGAATTGGAGTTAGTGATCCTTTGATGACAAAGTGTGGTCTTGGCATCGGTAGAATTGTATGCTTATAACACAAAAACAAAGTGCAGGTTTTGTAATAATATTTTAGGCATATTCAAGAATTGATAGGCAGGACGTAACTGTAGCAGTGGCTAGCCCTCAGCACTTTCGGGTCTTTTCTTTTGATTGTCACTTTTCTGTAATTTTCTCCTGTAAGTATTCAAAATAAGTAGAGTAGTGAGTTTGCTAAAGGCATAAATCAATGTATATATTTATTCCAAACTACTCTGTTTTATTTTGTCATTGCCTATGCTTCTGGTCTATTTCTTTTTTCTTCCTTCTCTTTTTCTTCAGTACTGACGTTTGAACTCAGGGTCTTCCCCTTGAGCTACATCCCTCTCCTTTTTATTTGTTGAGACAGGATCTAAATGGGCCTAAGACCCTCAGTGGGCCAGGCAGGGCTTGAACTTGGCAATCCTGCTTCAGCCTCCTCTGGAGCACTATTACAGGTGCATACTGCCAAGCCCAGCAGGTCCATTTTTTAGTGACATTTAAGGCATCCTGGGTTTATGCTTCACTAAGATTTCCCTCTGTTCAGTGGAAGACTCTTACTTTTTTTTCTTTTTTTCTCCTGATACTAGGAATCAAACTCAGGACCTTGATCTTGCTGGGCAGGTGTGGTGCCACTGAGCTAACTCCCCAGCCTGAAGACTCTCATTTTTAAAAGCTTTTAAAAATCTTAACGGACATACATAAATACAGAGAGAATATTATGGTAAAGTTTCTTATACTCAGTGTTTCACCAGTTACTATCTTTCACGTATATCTTGTTTTGTCTATCCTCTCCACTCTGCTACCTCACCAACCTGTAGGGAAAATTTGATTATAATGTTGCATGTTCTCATTTTTTTTTTTGAGACAGGGTCTCGCTTTGTAGTTCAGGCTGGCTCTGAGCTCACTATGTAGCCCAGGCTAGTTTTGAACTCAGCAGTCCTCCTACCTCTGCCTTCCAAGTGCTGAGATTATAGGTGTGAGCCACCACACCTGGCACTGTGTTGTGTGGCACTGGGTGTAAGGGACCACATCCGGTGTTGTTGTATGTGGTTACCAAGGACCTTTCGCTTGTTAGGCAGGCGCTGGAACCACTGAGCTAAATCTCCGACCCATATTCTCATTTTTAAAAGATGTATCATGAAACTTTAGCAAATATACCAGAACATGTAATTTACCCAGTAATAATATGTGGTAAAGTATATATGTATTGCATACATATGTACAGTTTTTATGTGACCTCTTTAAGCCATTATATAAATTTTTTTTTTTTTTGAGACAGGGTCTCGCCTTGTACTTCAGGCTGGCCCTGAGCTCACTATGTAGCCCAGGCAAGCCTCGAACTCAGCAATCCTCCTGCCTCTGCCTCCTGAGTGCTGGGATTATAGGCGTGAGCCACCACGCCTGGCCTTTATATAAAATTTAACAAGTTACTAAACTATTAAGATAAATTCTGCATAGAACACATTAAAACAGGTTTTAAAATAGCTTCTTATTTTTTTCTTGTCAGTGGTAGGCATAGTTGTGGTCTAGATAACAATAGAATTGATAATTTAATCTGTTAAATGTGTTCTAAGAAACATTTTTAGTTTTAAAATAAAGAAGTTAATCTTCACTTTTCATACCTGACATTAGTCAGGTTGACTTTCTTAAGAGGATCATTTTCCCCAAAGTTTCTTTTAAATAAAATAATTTTGTAGAGGTACTGATAAATGCACGAAATGCATACTTGAATCACAAATACAAGGTTTAACTTCATGTATCATTTGAAAAATCATATCAGATGATAAATATTGTTTCAAGTAATGACATATATGAATGTCAAATCTCTGAATTCAGCAATGACAGTTACTCAATTCAAATCAAGAGAAAAGTTATTATGAATTAGTAAAAAGAATATGTTAAAGAATATGTACCTTTATTCTTTTAAGCTCAAAGAATGATAGAGTTTATTAATATGAATCAGCTTCATAATTTTGTTGTTGGGTTTTTTTTTTTTTTTTGAGACAAGATCTCCCTTTGTAGTTCAGGCTGGCCCTGAGATCACTGTGTAGCCCAGGCAAGTGTCAAACTCAACAATCCTCCTGCCTCTGCCTCCTGAGTGCTAGGATTATAGGTTTGAGCTACCACGTGTGGCACTGTGGTATGTGGTACTGATTGCTGATGGGCCTGAGTCACCAGCACTGTTGTGTGTGTTTACCAGGAGTTAAACCAGGGACCTAGCGCTTGCTAGGGAGGTGCCGGAACCACTGAGCTAAACCTCTGGTCTTCTTGTTGTTGTTGTTTTTGCTGTGTTGCCCAGGTTGGACTCGAATTCCTGGGCCCAACCCATCCTTTCCTCACCCTCCTGAGTAGCTGGGTTTTTAGGTGTACAGTACTGCACCAGCAATAAGTATTTTCTTAAGCAGCCATTTTGTCGAGATATTTTAAAATAATCATGGCAAGAAGTGTAACATTAAATTTGCTTCTTAGTTATTTTAAATGTGTATAGTTTGATGGTGTTAAATACAATCATGTGGCACATCAGATCTCTAGAACTTTATTGTCTTATAAAACTGAAACTCAGGCTGTGGATTTTGCTCAAGTAGTACCCTGCCTACCTTGGAAGCACAAGGGCCCAAGTTTGATCCCCAGTATTGCCAAAGAAAGAGAGAAAGATGGGCCGGAGATTTAGCTTAGTGGTTCCAGTGCCTGCCTCGCAAGTGCAAGGTCCTGAGTTTGTTCCCAGGTAACCACATACAATGCAGGACGTGGTGACTCACGCCCACCAGCAATCAATACCACATACCACAGTGCCGGGTGTGGTGGCTCACACCTGTCATCCCAGCACTCGGGAGGCAGAGACAGGAGGACTGCTGAGTTCCAGGTTTGCCTGGACTACATAGTGAGCCTCAGGGCCAGCCTGAACTACAAAGTGAGACCCTGTCTCAAAAAAAAAAAAAAAGAAAGAGAAAGTAAGCCACCCTGAAACTATTAAACCTATTACCTATTAAACACTGTTGCCAGGCTTTTTTAATGCAAAAAACCCCTCATTTGAAAGTAAGATATACATTGACATATTAACACTTAACAGTTGGTTTCTTTTTTAATCATGTAAACATTTATACATTATAAGGTTGTATTTGAGTTTTTCATTTATTCTAGTAAATACTATGAAATAGCTGGTACTCTATTTTTATTCTACTACCATTTTTCCACCCAAGTAAATAATTCTTATTTTGTATTTTCCAGCCCTGGATAATGAACCCAGATCTTGTGCATGTTAGGCAAGTGTTCTACCATGGAATCACATCCCTAGCTCATGTAATAATAATAATTTTAATTAATTACACATCAAGTTATGGTATTAGAAGTAGTATTAGGGGCTGGGGTTTAGCTCAGTGGCTCTGGCCTCTGCCTGGCAAGTGCAAGGTCTCAATTTGATCCTGGTACCACATACCACAATGCTGGGCGTGGTGACTCATGCCTGTAATCCCAGCACTTGGGAAGCAGAGCCAGGAGGATTGCTGTGAGTTCGAGTCTAGCCTGGGCTACATAGTGAGCTCAGGGCCAGCCTGAACTGCAAAGCAAGACCCTGTCTCAAAAAAAAAAAAAAAAAAAAAAAAAA
>PVIC010054283.1:0-11591 GCA_004025085.1 Thryonomys swinderianus
CTCCGGCCCTTAATTGAATTCTTTATTGGTACATTTTACATACAGCTCACAACCGCACTCAATACTGGGGAATTTGTACCAGTATATGATGAAAGTTAATTCTCATTTTTACCCATATCCCTCCCTACACCACAGCCCCCAACCTCTATATACATGTACATTCTTTTTCTTTTCAAATCATATTCTATCCCTTCGTTACTTTCCCCTAACACATTTTCTTTGAATATTTCCTATTTTGCAAAATCTATCATATGTTCTAGAACTCATTTACATCTACAGGTTCTCATACCAGAGAATAGATATGCTATTTACATATCTGTGATCTATTTATTTCACTTATTAGTGTGTCCTCAAGGTGTGTCCATTTGCACATAAATGACTGAAACTTGTTGTTCTTTATGACAGAGTAATACTCCATTTTATTAAAAAAAAAAAACTTCTTTATCCAATCTGCAGTTGATGGGTATCTGGGTTGTTGCCAAGATTGGGCTATCACAAACTGAGCTGCTATGAACATGGGTGCACATGTGTCTTTACAATGTGATTCTTATAATTCTTTCGAGTGTATTCCTAGCAGGGCAATAGCAGAGTTAAATGGGGCTTCTAATCCTAGTTTTATGAGGAATCTCTACAATGGTTGCACGAGTCTACAATCCCACTAACAGTGCAGAAGAATTCCTTTCTCCCTGCAGCCTCACCAGCATTTATTGCTGGTTAATTTCACAATAGCAGCCATTCTTTGTGGAGTGAGATGAAATCTCAGTGTTGTTTTCATCTGCATCTCTCAAATGACCAGTGATGTTGAACATTTCTTCATATGCTTCTTGGCTCCTTTTACTCCTTCCTCTGAGAAGTGTCTGTTCATTTCAGATGCCCATTTTTGAATTGGGTCTTTAAACTTGGGGAGACTGATTTAAGTTCTTTATATATTCTAGATAGTATCCCTTTGTCTGAGGAACAGCTAGTAAAGATTTTTTTTTCCCATGTTGTTTATTGTCTTTTAGGTAGCCCTCTTATCCCTTCCCTCTAGCAATGACACTATTTCTCCAGCAATGACACCCATGTACTAAGTGCTTTAACTTAAAAAAAAAAACTTTTATGTTTTATCCTCAGTTAATCCTCTGATGTCCATGTTATTGCTACATTAGTTGGCTAGGATTACCATAACAAAGGACCACAAAGTCTCTTTAACAAAAGAAATGTATTTCTAAACAGAAACTTCACTTTCAAGACTTCAAGTCCAAGGTCAAGGTTTTGCAGGGCCATGCTCTCTTTGCAGTGTAGGGAAAGATCTTGTAACTTCAGGTTTCTCTCCTACTGCCTTCTGATAGGATTTTGACTGTGTTCCTGTAACTAAGGCTTCATGTGGCTTTCTTCCCATGTCTGTGTCTGTTCTGAGACTTCTTTTTTCCTCAGAGACATCAGTCATTGTGGATAAAGGACTCACCCTACTCAACATGATGAACTTGAGTTAGATGAGTATGACCTCATACTAACTAAACTAATTATGTCTTCAATTACCTAATTTCCAGATAAGGCAACATTCTGAGGACAAGAAGTTAGGACTTTGATGTATAATATAATTTCAGAAGGGTACAATTCAACGTAAACACCGTCTCTACTCTTCACAAAACAAAAATAATTGACCAAAGATTGCTGAGCCTGCAAATGGCAAATCCAGAATTTGGAGTCAGTTTCTGAGCAGGAGCCTACAGAACTCGACTTTAGCTCCTCTCTCTCTGAATAAATAAGGTTTAATTCAGAGCCAATCTGACTGAGATGTAAGCAATTATCATGCAAATTGTACATTAGAAATACAAATAAAATGTAACTACAAACATGATTTAATCCCAGGTCAGCCCATTTAGAAGGGCACACAAAAGTCGTGGGAGAATCTTGATTTGAAGAACACAGGACTCTCAGTCTATGAGACTATTTCCCAGGAAAAATAATGACAGGGAGCTGGACAGATATACTGACTCTCTAGTCAGTTGGTAGGGACTAAAGAAGAGAAAATAGAAAATAGAGTGCTAAATGAGGTGCAGAGATTCACACCAAGATGGAGAACTCCCTTCTCCCATATCTATTTATGGTGGTGAATAATCCCAAGAGAGGTGCTAATGAAGTGAGGTGACCGATGCCCTGCTTTGCTGGAATGAGATTTTCAAACCTATACCCTTGATGGTGTCAGGCAAACAGTGGTGGTGGTCCCTACTGCACATAAACTTTATTAATAAGGAAGGGACTCCTGGTTTCAGGCCCATGATGCTGTATCGGGAAGTTGTGATAGGAGACTTCTGGTGAAAGCACAAATGCTATTGGACAGCACAGCTGATCCATATGCAGCTTTTACTCCTTAGAGACACAAACTGTAGTTTTGTTCTCTCTGGCTGATTTAGAGGTGTTAGGAGATGGGAAGATCACAGACAGAATTTGGTCTTCAGTTGGCAACTGTGAAATATATCAAAAGCTAAATCTCCGTTGCAGAAGAGCTTTTCTGGGTCAAGCCCTCCTCTCTCCTTTCCCTGATCTGGCCCTTCCTGTGAACAGAAGGAAATTTCTTGAATTTTCTGATCATGAAAAGCAGGGAAGGCTAATGCATTCAAAATCTCTAGGGAGGAGCCTAAGAAGCTATATATTAAAAAAAAGTAATTTCTCTAGGTGATTATTAAAAGTGGGTGAAACAGAAGATTGGATGCCATAGAAAACTATCCTCCTATAATCAAAAATAAAAAATCCCTGTTTTCCATCCAGCCAAGATACACAAGGCAGAGAGGAGCTAGAGAATATACTTTGTTATGTTGTTGATGTTTGTTGTTCCTTTCATTGTTTTTATTTTTTACTTTGTTTTTGTTGTTGTTTTGGTCTCAAAATAATTACCTAGGAAAGAGGGCAGATGTGATCTTTGTTTTCCTATCATAATTTGACCATAAGGGAATCTTCACCTCTACCTGATCAAAACATTTCAACAGCCCGAGAAGCTTGGGCAGGAAAAGGAGGTGAT
Organism: Thryonomys swinderianus; assembly: GCA_004025085.1. Lineage (NCBI taxonomy): Eukaryota > Metazoa > Chordata > Mammalia > Rodentia > Thryonomyidae > Thryonomys > Thryonomys swinderianus. The sequence goes on from PVIC010054283.1 coordinate 3,005, forward strand.
TTGATCTGAGGGTGTTAACAGGGCCTCAGCACATGGGCAGGTCAGAGAGGTTTCATCTCAGTGTTGTGCTTAGGTCTGTGGAGGAAGGGGCGGTTTCCAGATTGCTAACCAGTGGCAGCTGGCAGCTTTATTGTTTTTTAATTAAATAACCTCCAGTCACATAAGTGTGCACCAATCCCCACCTCCTCCTTCTCGTGAAACTTCATTAAGCAAGAGGACTATAATTAAACCTGGAATCTGTGGTTGACATTCCTACCATCAGTGTATGGCTCCTGTGACTGGCTGGCTTTGGGCAAAAAAGCAACTGTCTCCTTTGCATTTTATGGGCAGAGACTAACAGGGGAGAAGCCATCTTTATTTGTAACTTAATGGGCACCTCAGGCCTCCCTTCAGGGCTACCAGATGTGTCCCTTGTCCTTATCATCTCCAGTATGGTTGGCTGCCCATCAGATAAAGCAAGACACCTGCCCTGAAAGGCCAATTTATTTCAAACAGGTGAGAACTTGGATTGTGTGAGCAGGGGAATTTTGTGCCATGCATTTGGGCCCAGTATGTCAGGAGTATTTTCACATGATCAGACGTGGAGAGCTAGGAACATTTTTATTTATTATGCCTGCTTATTTCTCACCAGGGCCATATGGCCATACACGAGCATGTGTTTCCCACCCTGTCTCTCTTTCTCTCTTGCCATCCTGTCTTGCCCTTTCACCCGGTGCCAGCATACTACTTCATCTCCCCTGGCTGCCTTCTACCATGTTTGAACTCTTTTGCTCCCAGTTTCTAATTGCAGAGTCCTTAGAGCTTGGTGGGTTTTCTCATTGATACAACAAAACCAGTTCATCAAGACAGAAACAGACCCCTTTAAAAATTCTCATCCAATGTGATCATGATGTGATGTGTATATAAAATGTACCAATAAAGATAAAAATAAACTAAGGGGAGGAGGTTGGGAAAGGAAATTGAACAGAGGAGGCTAGACCTGTTTTCAGATGCCATCAATTGTCTGAAGTCAATGTCTCTCCCCATTCTCTGCTCAGGCAAAGCTCTGGCAATATTGTTTTCAGCAAAGCCTCCAAACCCAGGGAAGATGAATTTATCATTTACGTCATTTCTCTTTGTAGCTCTGACAATTCATATTACCCCAGGACCTGACATCTCCACTTTCTTCCAATGGTAAATAATCTCTTTTTGATTTCTATAACTGAGAAATTTCATAAGCCCGACATACAAAGAAAGATTCATTGGTCTTTTGTTTCATATGTGAGCACCTTGAAAAATTGAGTCTGTGCCACCGTTTGGGCATTAATTCCTGACACTCCACTTATCATATTTTGATTGCTTCTAAGAGAACACCATATTTTAACTCTTTGGGCATGATTTAACTGATCAAATACATGGTATCTGGTTGTTATGGCAACTAAAGTTCTAAAAATAATATAAGGAAAAGACCACCTTTAATTGAAACCACAAGAAGTTGTTATGGTAACTGGGATTTTTAAAAGTAACTAGGTTAAACTACATTTCATTTTACCTAGCACTTTGCACAAACAAAGTCTGATTAAAATATCAGGTTTAATTTAATCAGTTAATTAATGTCACTAAATGTCATTTATCTTATAACTCTCATTTACATTTATTGCTGAATTATCCACAATGCTAATTTGTCACCAGTCTGACTTCACTTTAACATTCTGGGACCTGAGGCAAAGTATGTAATGAGAGTGTCACGCTAGGTGTTGGTGTTAACCTGGGATCTGGTCCTGCCTCTCGGACTCCTGAAGCCTCCATTTCTTCAACTGTGAAATGGGGATGATACACTCCACTCTCTTTTTGTCCTTCTGCTATATGGATGATGAGAATGTATGTGCCTGGATGGGTTTTAATATTCTGCAGTGTACTACAATGAACTCTTCTATTATTGTATTACATTCCTTTGTTTATATACTTGTTGGCTATTAAATTTAGAAGAAAGTAACATATGAAAATAAAATGGAAATATTTATACTTAACAATACTGAATATAACTTTGAGTCTAGTGACTAAGTTAAGGACTGAGATTTATCATTCTTTAAAGCTAAAACTTGCAACCAAAACTTGGAGGTATCTTGAAAAGAAGCATAGTACTAAACCCTTCTATCACATCCTCTAAAAGAACTTGCATATAGAAGATGATTGAATGCCACTTAGTGACTTCATATTAATACACAGTGTTTTATTAGTGTGGTCCCCATGCTTGGGGACTTGTGCTTAAATAAACTCATAAAAGCATCAAATTACCTCCATCTTGAGAAGGGAAGCAAATGTGCAAATAAATATCCTCAATCGACATTCACAGTTTTCATGATAGAAGAAGGGCTCAACTCTCCAGGAAGTGAGTGATGAGTTGACTTAAAACAGATGAAAGTGAAAGTAAATCTTGAAGTATATGTCTCAGGCTTGGGAGGGTGACCGGGTGAGAGATGTCATTCCATTCAGTGGGAGCAGTGTGCATGGAGGCATATATGTGTTCAAAACTCCCCTTGGTGAGATCCACATAGAGGCAGCAGGAGTGGCAGCTGAAATATATAGCGCCCTGACTCATTTTTGCCACCTAAAACTAGAAAGACCACAAGGTAATGTTTGGGATATGAAAGTAAATAGTATTGGTTTCAAAAAGAAAACTGAAAAATTGAATTCAATAAATGTTTAAATATCTACAAAATGTAACATTGGACCAACTTCATTAGTTGTCATGTGTACTACTCCTAAATATTTCATTACACTTAAAACAATTTGGAGCTTACATTTTTCTCACATTGCAAGAACTTCCAACTCTATAAAGTGATTGCCAAGAAATCATAGCCAACCTCAAATTAAGCTAGTTATCTGTAGCCAATTATTTCCAAAGCAAATTTACATTTTTACCCCCAAAGTAGATGCATATTAATACATTTGATATAGTGCAGAGTGGAAATTCAAAATGAGAGTTTGAAGGGCCTATGAAAGCTTAACTAGTATGGGTAAGCCTATTTGTTTTCTTTTTTTTTTTGTAAAATGCAAAAGTAAAACTTAAAAATAAGAAGAAATGGCAGAGGAAAACAATGGTAAGACATAGAAATGCATTTTACACTGACAACCTAAGTATGATGAGAAGAAACAAGGCTGTGTTGTAGGAAGATCACTGAACTCAGACATGAGTTCTATGGCTGGCAAGCAGGTGATTCTGGATGAATGGCTGGACCTCAAGGGAGTGTCATCTGCCTCAAGGGAGTAGGCTGCTATCATCTGCAACGGTATTTCTCATAAGTTCTTGCAGCTTCCTCACTCTCTGGAAGTTATTGCAAAGCTGACATTAGGAGATAACTTTCCCTGGTCTTCTCTACTTCAGTATTTCCACGACTTTATTAAATTCTTGCATTAAATTCCTGCCTACTGAAGCACCTGGAGCTGATTTCTATTTTAATAAACTAACCCTAATTTGTATATTCTCATTCTTATAGTTAGTATTATAGATAGATATCCACTAGTCATAGGAATGGGATTTTGTCCTATATATTATAATATAACTGGAGCCAAGTAGGGTGACTTGTTAAGAGATAACAATATTCCTTTTTACTGCTTTCTTCTTTGTCTAGGGAAAGGAGTAATTGATTATTAATCTGACAGAGAAGTATCCCTTCTCTCTCAATACAGACCAAATCATGTACTACCAGTTACTAACATCTGGCATTAAATACTAAATCTATTTTTCATTTTCAACTCAGTTGAAAAAATATTTGAAAAATAAATGTAAGAATGTAAAGTAACTTTCAATTTAACTCTTTTTGTCAAAGATGGAGAAAACACCACTTGGCCTTTTTCTAAAAGCTATGGTTGTTGTTTAGAAATTTTTTAAAAAACAAAAATTAAAGAAGTGGAGAATTCTGGAAAAAGTTCCCTTTTCATTTTTCTTTAAAGACAGACAAGTAGAGAAGAATTAATGAGATGGGAAATAGGAGTGTAAGTAAAATGATATTTATTATAATGATGTGATTTTATATCTTACAGAGTGCATCTGCAATTCAATCTATATTTATAGCCTTTGATTAGTACTGTCCAAATACATATAGGATTATAAAATGAAGGAAAGATATTTTCTTTGCTTTATCTTAGAAACAGGATGTGCATGAGGTGATACTTTGGTTGATGATTTGTAAAGGAAGTTTATTAATGTAATAACTTTTAAACTTTTGTTATTAATCATAGAACTCTTAAACTAGAGAAGTTCTCTAGGGCTCTGAGGCTCTAGCCTTCTGTCTGTTCTTAAATGTCCCCTGACTAATGATCATCATTTCTGCCCTTCTGTGACTTACTTCAGAGGAGTTAATGTTTGTTTTTACTTTTATCTTTTAAAAAGCCCCAAGTTTTCCACTGTTTCATTTTAATTGCATATGCATGTTTAATTAGCTGACTTATGTCTCCTTTCTCAATTGGATGCTTCTTTTCACTAATTCTTAAAGGATAGCTATCCGATCTTGACTTGCACTTTTCTCCCCAAGCCATCAGTTCTTTTACACTATATTAGAGCTAGGCTTCAAAAATGTTGCAAGGATGTTAATCATATGCTGTTTTATAATTGCCTTTGTTATTAGAGTCTGGAAATTATTAAGGCTGTAGAGTCCAGACAAGGGTAACATCATTTGCTTATATTTTGATATTACTCATTTGTGCATCAGCACTTATAGAAAGACTATGCTGTTAAAAGTAACTAGCCTGGGGTTTCACTTTTGATATTACTGTAGCTACTGGTATCCACCATGGCCTCCAGTGTAGATAATAAGAAAACATAGCACATTTTCCAGCTATTTTCAGATACTGGACAAGAGGTAGGACAGAACTGTGATCCATGAGAGAAGACACATAAACATAGAAGCCCAAGAATCTACCTGAATGCATTTTCTGCACTGTGGCTCAGAGAGGACACAGAAGTCTTGTTAAATTAAGAAGGGAGAACACTGGTAATTGCCTTGTAAGACAAACTGTTGGAGGAAAGAAAGATATAAAGAGATATGGCTCTAAGAACCAATTTCATTTTCACTACTGTCTTATTCTCTAAAACTTTAGTGTGTGTATGTGTATATGTGTGTGCATATTTATACATGTGTGATTACCTTCAAGTTTAGAATATGCATGTTTGATTTATTCTTGATTCAGAGAAAAAGCAATATAATAAAATCTTTCATAACCATATAAGGCACTCAGGAGAAAGTCTCATATAATATTTGAAAAATTATTAAAATAATTTTCCATTAACAGAAAAAAGGGTGGAGTTAGGTGAGTCTCTTAGTGTAAGTAGAAGAAAACATTGACAAAATTCAATACCACTTCTTAATAATTACAGAAAACTGGGACTAGAAGAGAATGCTCTCAATCTGACAAAAAGCATCTATGAAAAAGGAGTAAGTGTCACTCACAATAATGAAAAGAAAATGGCTTCCCTTTTTATCAGGAAGAAGGCAAGATTGCTTGAACTCACCAGTTATTTAAGACTATACTAGAAAACATGGCTAGTACAACAAGGCAAGAAAAAATTGGTATACAGATTTGAAAAAACAAAACATGAATGCAGAAAATCATTAAGTTGATGGCAAACAAGCTAGAGAAAAGGAACTAGAAATAACAAATATATTTATCAAGATCAAATGCATATAATTTACTTTGACATATTGTACTTTGTATATATTAGTTTTGTACTTTCAAAAATAAATAAAATGCACATACTATAAATGTATGTATTTATAATGTATATGAGGTCAATTATAAAAATCAATTATATTTTAATGTACTATTATCAAATAACTGAAAAATAATTTCATAAACACCATTAAAAATCAAAGAACATGAAATATTTAAATAATTCAGTTTAAATTCAGTTATGGGCAAAATTTTCACACTGAAAACTATAAAAATTGCTGACAAAAATTAAATATGATATAAATAAGAGAAGAAATATATCAAAAATTAAGTAAAATGTATCCCATAAATTGATGATTATATCTAATGCCAACCCAGTCAAACATATCAACAGGGTTATACTTCCAGAAGAGGGATAAGCAACAACAAATCAGACTTTCCATGATTCAAAATTCAGACTCAGGAAAGACATGATGGGAAAATTGCAACCTACACAGACATTAAAGAAACAGAAGACAATGCAGAAAAATAAAACTCCTGGTTTGTGGCCTACAAGAACAGAATACTGAATCTATAGTGACACAGTGAAAGTGGAGGACTTGAGAAGCCTCTAGGGAGAAACCCACCAGAGCAACAGCCCAGTAGATACTATGTGCTGCAGCAGATAGTCAGTGATTCCATCCAAGTGTCTGCCCCTCCCTGGAGAGAGTGGTTAGATGCCATTCCAGAGAAAGGTTAACTGAATCTAGGACTGAGAGTAGCCATGGGTTGGCTTTATTCCAGAGCTGTTAGTGTCATGTACCCACAGTGATTGGATGTGGGACAGACACAAGAGAGTCCAAAGTCAGGCTGTCAAGAGACCTCTGGAATTTTTTAAACTAAATCACCCAGGCCCAGCCCCACCTACCATGGCCAGAAGCCAGGATCAGCATGATCTCCATAGACTTGAAAGTCCCAGTACAGGCACACCTTCCCCCAAATCCTACTACCTGTTTGCTGATAATGGTGCTCAGCATGGATCTGGCTCTAACAACCTTTTAAAAAAACGTACCAACAAGAAGAGAGATATGTCTTGAATTCAACATTCCCCTTAAAACTGTAGACCCAGCAAGAAAACCACGTTTTAAATCAAGGTACATTTCATTTTTTCTTCCAGTTTTGTTTGGTTTGGTTTGTTTAATAGGTTGATTTTTGGTTTTCAATGTTTTCTGAGTCTGAACATTGCGTTTAGTTTTATTGGGTTTTCTTTTATTTTCTTCCTTTTTTTCTTCATTAGTTTCCTAGGGCTTTGGGAATCTTCCTTTGCCCTTCTTCCTTGCTTTTTAATCCCTTTTTCTTACTTTTTTCTTCTCCCTTTTAATGATTCTATCCCGAAATTATTTCTCACTTTTTATTCTCTATATAATTCCTTCTTTTCTCATTTTTGTCTTCTATTTCCTGCTACATTTTTCTCTTACATTTACTTAATTGTATACAGATCTTTCTACTCCTCAATTAATATCCTTTGTACCACTTCTCTCTTCTACTTACATAAGAGTTTAAGGTATCAAAAATAATTTCCTCTTGAATTCCCTACTCACATCTTTAACAATAGAACCATAAAGATTTGTTAATCTTTAGATTGTTTCAGATTACTGCTGACTTCTTTTTGGCCATTAGCAGAGATAAAACTGTCATATTTAGAACATATTAGCTGTAAATCAATATTTGGGTTACCATAATGTTTAAATCATAAATGATGATTTTCTCTGTATAATTAATATTGATACATGATTCTTATGGCACATTAATATCTAATTTGTCTGGAGCAGTACTATACGTGAATATTAGCTAATTCACTTGAAATGAAGAAAGTCACATAATTGTTGCTATTTCTCTACAAGTGAACACTCAGATTACCTTTGTGGCATTAACAATACTAGAGTACATTTCCAGAGAATACAGCTGGTGGCTAACTACACTACATCCTTCCCTCCCAAATTAACTAGGTGGTCAGATCTTGGGGCTGCGACAAATGAAGATAGTTGAGCAACCCAAATTACTTCATTGAAAAGCTATTCTATATTAGCAACAAAATCCCTAGACTGTAAGCATCTGAGAACCTCACAGGTATCTGAGAACCTCACTATAATATAAAAAAAGACAAAAATGATAGAAATATGAAAAAAGAAACAAAACACCTGTCCAAATTCTCAACTCCCCTGAAATACTCCAAGAGCACAAAGGAAAACATAGCATAAACCACAAACCTGAATTACTCAAAAGGATAAAAGAGGAGGTCAGAAACAGCTCAAGGAGATACTCAGTGGGGTTAGAGATGACAACTAAAAAGATAATGGAAGTAATACCAAAAAGATTGAGGAGCTTCCAGAAGACACTTGGAAAAAGCTAGATGAGCAAATTAAATTATATAAAACATGGATTACAAATTTCTGAAGGAATTATAGACCCTGAAAAGGTTTCAATCAGAAATCAAGGAAATTAAAATCATATTGAAAGTACTGACAAGAGAACTGACCAATGTGAGGAAAGATTTAGAACTAGAAGACAGTAATGCCTTCAGAAATCAACTACTCAACAATACTTTAAAAACAAGACAACATGAAAAATGGATCCAACACTGGTAGACAGTACAAATCAGAATAACTTAAGAATAATGGGACTGGGCTGGAGGGTTAGCTCAGTGGTTCCGGCGCCTGCCTCGCAAGTGCAAGGACCTGAGTTCGATCCCCAGTAACCACATATAATGCTGGGCATGGAGACTCACGTCCACCAACAATCAACACCGCATACCACAATGCCGGACGTGGTGGCTCACGCCTGTAATCCCAGCACTTGGGAGGCAGAGGCAGGAGGATTGCTGAGTTCGCGGCGGCTTGCCTGGGCACCATAGTGAGCTCAGGGCCAGCCTGAACTACAACACAAGACCCTGTCT
>PVIC010054284.1:0-11582 GCA_004025085.1 Thryonomys swinderianus
GTTTAGTCTAGTAAAAATATAGAAAGATCTTTCACTGAAAATTGACAATATGAATTACATATTGTGTTATCTTACATTTGTAAACATCTATAGACTTCTGCTTTACTCTAAATATATAAATATTATTGTAGAATTTTAAACCTCTGGCATTATCACATCTCAACAACGTTCAAAAGATAATGACTTTTCAGAAACTCTGATGGAAGTCTGTTAATTTTAGAGAATACTAGAATATTAAAGTTAAAATGTGCAGATAAAGCTTTTCAGAAAGCACAAGAGAGAAAAGGCTAACCCTAATACTATACAGACACTTAATAGATGAGAAAGATAAAAATAATGCTTCCACAAAATTTAAGTTACTAAAATCATCATTACTTAGTTCTTTATATTCTATGTATTACTCTTGGAATTGGATTTCAATATACCCTAGATACATCTTAATGGTTACTTACTCATAAGAAGCTTCTGAATTGTTTAAGAATTCCTGGATTTAGTGAGAATGTCTGTGTAACACAACAGTCAAATAGAAAAGTCATTACCTTTCCATAATCTGTGTGTATAAACTGTACTTGATGGGTCCCACTGAAAATTGCCATTACAGTGTGTATCTGCCAGCTACTTCTACAGCACTTCTGTGTAACAAAACATTCCTAAACTCATCAGTACCTTAAAATGACAGTCGTTTGGCCGTGCTCACACATCTGCGAGCTGGTAAATGATTTAGGCTGCATTTGCCTGGGCTTCATACTAAACTTCAGGCCGAACAGACGACATAATTTTTTGTTAGTGTTACAGTTTGTGCCAGCTGTAGCCATGGGTGGTCTTAGTTTCCGGAGTGTGCGACGCTGGAATCAAGAGTGTGATTGCTAAATTCAGCCCTGACTGCTTTACCACTTTACCGTGGTCCTGGGCAGGATGAAGGGCCCACCACGGGCATGAGTGCGCTCTGCTCCAGGGCTGGGTAAGCGAGACAATATTTAAGGGACACTTGTCCCTGGTCGCTCGTCACTTGCTGCCCTGCTGCCTTCCACTTTTTTTTAACTGCATATGCACTGTTTCTCCTCTGTGCAGTCAACTATGAACTGAAAATTCTACAAAGTGTGCCCCAAATAAACACTTCTTCTTCTAATTTTTGGGTGTCTCTTCTAATTTTCAGCAACGAGAAAAGTAACTAAGATCATTAGTCTATTTCTTGTCTCTAATACTTCATGTTTTTGATTAACAAGGGGATACAGGGCAAGACAGATAATGCCTATTCAGTGGTAAAATATGTCGCTTTCTCCATGACCACGAAACTTCCTTAGTGGCAGTACTACCGTGACAGTCTTCCAGCAGTGCGGGCACGTGGCATGCACTGACCTGAGAACCTCCCGTGCATTTTCACACCCTTCCAGCTTCTACGCTTCTGGCCCCTTTTGCCGGAAGATAAAATTCACTTACTGATGAAATAGTATTTTTAAAATGTTTTTAAGTAGAAATACTTGCTACCTTTATATATATATTTTTGAGACAGGGTCTCGCTTTGTAGTTCAGGCTGGCCCTGAGCTCACTATGGAGCCCAGGCAAGCCGCGAACTCAGCAATCCTCCTGCCTCTGCCTCCCGAGTGCTGGGATGACAGGCGTGAGGCACCACGCCCGGCTTGCTAACTTTATATTTTGCAAAATGTTCTTTCCTGTGACCCATGTTGCATGCATGTAGCCAGTTGCCTCACAATAAGCTTTTAAAGTTAAAAAAAAAAAACTTTAAACTTTACAGTTTGTAAGCACATTTATCTCAGACTGTCTTACTTCAAATGTGGACCAAGAATATAAAATGTAGAATTTTTCTGATTTGAATAAAAGAGCAAACAACAGAAACAGACAAGGAGTTGATGTTTCAGTGGCCTCTCGGTATCCTGACTGCACTCACTAAGTGATCAGCCTTCCATTTTATTGAGTTCTATGAGGTTCCACGATAGCTTCTAACCCACAGCACAAAGGTCTAGACATTTGTGGTGCTGACTGTTCTTCAGCCACGTCACCAGTGAAAGCCTCTCACAGGATTTGACACCTTATCTGGACTGCTGCTTGGGACAGCTCCTTCAGTGCCACTGTCAACCATCAGAGTTTAAACAAATTATGAACATTGCTCTCACAAATGGAAGAAATTTAAAGCTCTTGTGTACAAATGCCCATTTTGACATACTTCATCGAAAATAAAGAATGGGGTATACGAATTTTGCTAACTTGTCTAATCTAAAACTCTTTTGCCCTGTAGCACTGGCCCATATATCTTCTTATTGAGAAATTTTGTCTGGTATCCATGTGTTAAAGTAAATGTATTTATTCAAGCAATGTCACTTAAGGTTATTTAAATTTGTCTTGAAATCTATAATAACCTCAGAGTGTTGAGCGAGTTAGAACTATGTAGAGGCTCTGGGCAGAAAATGAGAAGCCACGGTTTTCCAGGACATAGCAAGGCTTTCTCCTGCACCACTCACCACTGCCCTACGGGGTTTCCTGTTCCTCCCGTCCGTTAGGGTCCCCCGTAAAATGGTTCAGAATTTCTCCAAGAGTGACTTTCAAGAATATTTTAACTATTTAGAATATGCCTTTTCCTACTGATTCTTATTTTCCTATTTGTTCTGTCTCTTCAAACTAAACTAGCACAATGAAACAATTTTGACTGTGGGGACGCAGGCTTTGTGAACAATGTCAACTTTTTTTTTTTAATTTAACGTGCTAACGCCTCAATAACATAGGTAAAATGTTACAACTAAGATTTCCTTCTTCCCAATATCGATGCATTTTTCAATTTGCCTGACATAAATTGGAATTCTACGTGGCAACCAGGCAGGCATCTTTCAGTTGGATCTAAGAGCCTTGAAAACCTGCCGCTGTCTGCGAGTACAGTACATAGCAGCACTTAACTTACACAGCTGTGCTTTTGTTCTGCTAACACAAACACATTTGTGCAATATTTATTGTTTCAGGGTCCAGGACCATAGACGAAAACTTCAGAATTAGAAAAAATTATATTTCACTAGTTTTTTAAAGGGCCAATAAAACGAGCAAAGGGCAAAAAAGAAGAAAGGAATATAACGAAATAAACTAAGACACTCTGACCCACACAAACATATAAGTTACAAAGATTCTCCTCGCCTTCACATAGCTGTGACCCCGCTGGCACCCTCCCTGCGCCCAGTGCCCGGCACACTTGACTCTCCCGTGCTCAGCGCCTCCTCTCTGGCCTGTCACGGCACAGAGCGCTCAGCCTGGCACCCCCGAGCCACACGTTAAACCGCACTGAGGACAGAGATCTGGAGCAAAGGCCGGGGCAGGCCTCGAGCAACCCGGCCGAGCCGCTGCCCGTGCATGTCTCCGCTGTGCTCATGAGGCTCGTCCTGCGCAGGTGGCCTGGGGGACACCGAGGCCAGAGTCCGGCACAGGGAGCACGTTCGTGTCCACAACTGCCAGCAATTCACATCTCATAAAAGCCCGACTATTTTAATACTTACAAAGACCTACATTTGAAAAATGTCATAATAGGTAAACATGTGGGTTTTCTTATGTGCAATTTTTAAATTTATGGAGCTTTCTTTATACCTTCTGATTAAAAACATATAGAAATATCAGCACTGCTGCTACATAGAGTGTCAATTAAGACACGAGTATGAACACCAGTCTTAACATTATCTTTAGCTAGAAGGAAATTAAGCACTTCACTCGAATATTCAAAGGTGAAATGATTTCAACTTGTAGGTTACTTGAAAGAGCCTTCTCTGGGACTTGAAAAAGATATTTAATACTATACGTGGGCACAAAGGAATTTTCCGAAGACCACATCGCTAATAGGAATTCTTCCTTTCATCACACTGGGTCACTTCCCATAAATTTGCAATACACTCCATGCTTTGGTCTTGACTTTCAAAAGTATCCTTCATTTCTGTCCAATACTTCATTTAGTCTTCAAAAATGAATCAAGTTGAAAATAGTATTGATCTATACTAAAACAAGTTTGTCATAATGGTATAATTGAGACCTGGGAACTTGAAGCAACAACCATTTCCTAATGATTTCTGAAAAAGTATCTTTTGGCCTGAGGATGCGCCTAAGACTTCTTATACGAAGTCAAGTATAAAACTACAATACATTCCGCCAAAGCACTTGCAGTCCAAACATATGCTACAAATCCTCAGGAACAGTTTAAACAATTTTAGAAATGTTGCAGAAAATTTATAGGATGGCAACTGTTAAAATGAAACAGTTTTGAGAGTGATTTTCCTTCATCATCTGAATTTCTGAACAGTCTAGTGTCACACAGAATTAGTCTAGAACTGAGAAAACTAACTTTATATCTATGCACAATGAAGATGTACTTTCTCAAGAAAGTAAATAATAACACTTGCAAATTTCTGAGCCATAAAAATCAACTAAGAAGCCAGGAGTGGTGATACATGCCAGTAATCACAGTACTAGGAGGCTGAGGCAGGAGGACTGCCACAAGGTCAAGGTCAGATTGAGCTATATAGTGAGAATGAGGACAGTCTAAACTACACAGCAAGACTTTGTCTCAAAAATAAAAATAAATTTTAAAAATCAATCGAGGGAAAACTAAATAAATTATGAGCTGTGACTTGAATTTTTATTAACATTTCTACCTTTCATACAAATGGCATTGTAGTATTGAATGTTCTCTCTTATCATCAGAAAGTGCATAATGTTATCGTAATTAAGATGTAATTACTAATTATCACTTTATATATAACGCTAGGGTGCACACTGGATAAAAATAACTACTCAGGCAGAGACCTTACCTTCTAAAAGTTTAAAATCAGAAACTATGAGAGTAGCTTGAGGGTCACAATATCTAAAAATAAGCAGACACTAGAATATTATCATATATTTCCTAGAGACTTTGGTGAAAGGTATAAAAGTGTGGGTAAGAGCGGAGTGCAGGTGTTCAGACAGACAATGTTTCAGCTTTCCTCTGATCACCACCTGAAGACAACGTGGGAAATGTCCATCTTCAAGGGAGATATGATCGGGACAAAGTTCTCTGTGATGACAGAGGCACAGAGCCGCCGGGCAAGACGATGGAAGCTGGGGCGAAATGACACAGCGGAAGACAGGGGGCGCCGGTGAGTCACAGTGGGGCGTGCATAGCAACACACAGGCAAGACAGAGGAGGGTGGCACCTAGATTCGAAGCTTTAGACTCCGCTGGGCCCCCAGCCCAAGAAAGCTAATATCCCTCTTAGTTTCAAATCATGAAACCAAATTGGAAATGATATAAATGAAAAATAAATCTGAGAATTATTCATTAAGAATTCTCATGTAAAAGGTAAACAAAGCTTATGTACATAGGGGTTGGGTGTTGTAGGGTGGGTAGGAGAATGGGAAAAAATGAGCATTAAGGTGTATCATATGCTGGTATAAATTCTCCATGTTGAGTGCAATCATGATATGTATATAAAGTGTACCTATTTCACAGTAGAAAAATAAAAGTATTCCCATATATGTATCTTCTGTTTCAGAACTGCAACTGTTGGGCCGGAGATTTAGCTCAGTGGTTCCAGCGCCTGCCTCACAAGTGCAAGGTCCTGAGTTTGATCCCGGTAACCACATACAATGCTGGGCGTGGAGACTCACGCCCACCAGCAATCAATGCCACATACCACAGTGCCGGATGTGGCGGCTCACGCCTGTCATCCCAGCACTCGGGAGGCAGAGGCAGGAGGATTGCTGAGTTTGAGGCTTGCCTGGGCTCCACAGTGAGCTCAGGGCCAGGCTGAACTACAAAGCGAGACCCTGTCTCAAATAAATAAATATAGATAGATAGATAGATAGATAGATAGATAGATAGATAGATAAAGTATTCTATTTTCTGCATATTATTAGTGATAAAATTAAAAGATAAAAGAAGAAATGAACGATCACACAATCTTTATTAGATACCTGGTACAGCAAACATTATTTTTCTTGGACTTTGTATAGCTATAATCCTTTTTTCTCTGTAATACACAAGCACACACTGAACAGATTGAAAAACAAGTCAAGTTGAATCTCTTGAGCTGCAGGCCAACCTATTATGGAGAGCTTCAGTCACCAACACTTTTATAAAGATGTGTTACAGATAAAATGGGAACCGCATTGAGAAGAAAGCAAAAACACAAGAATAAATAACTTAGAATATGAATTTATATTTAATTTTACATAATGTCAATTTCAGTCTTTAGAGGTTTTACATATCAGTCTTGCTGAAGTGAGGAGCAAAAAATAATCACTGTTCAAACGTATTTTGGGTTTTATCAGAAAATCTAATTAATTAAACAGAAGTCATCATTGTTAAAAAACTGAGCTTTTTGATTTTCTGTTTAAATAAATAATAATATCCAAAGGAGTAAGTCTGCCTGAAGTGAGGAAACAAGGTGCACAGCAGTGCGCTGGTGCTGGTAGTAATGCGACTGCCAGGAGCACTGAAATCAGGAAATATTTCCACTGCTTCTTCCTATTCCCATTTGCCTTTAGCCTTTGATGGATATATAATAATTATATTTTATAAGAATGCCAGTGGTGACGGAAGTGCTTCTCCTAATGCAGAGGCTGTAAAGCTATCAGAAGAGCTTTAAGCAAATGTTATCTGTTTTACAGAAGAAATCAATTACCCACAGATTGCTTAAACCAGTGACAGGCATGGTGAGGAATAAAATGTGTTAAGTAGAAAAGTTACAGCCATCAACATGTAAGGAATTACATGATATATGAAAGCAATCGCTTGTTCAATTTACCTTCAAAACTAAAACAAGTTCTTCTGCATTGGAAATAAACATGAACCTCTCTCTGAAAAGCGAACAATTTTCAACTCAATGGAAAAAGTACCGTATAAATTTGAGCCAGCCATCGTGCTATTAAGAATACCCTTCCAGGTTTTCAGAGATAAAGTATGGGAACTATTTAATATACTTATTTTAAAGTAGGCATCAGTTTGTCTTCCACATCTTGTACCTCAAGATTTCATAACTTTCGAGACATGATTGGAATAAAAGGAGGCTGTCAGAAAATGCTCTCCTTTTTATAACGTGCCTTGTATTTAGGTCAAATAACAAATTATTTTACTCAGTTAAAAATATTTAGCATATTTAAGTTCTAATAGTCATCATTCTCTGTTAATACACGTTTTGTATATATATTGCAAAAAAAAAAAAAAAAGATCCAGCTGTGGACCTTATTCTGCATACTGAAGAAAAAGGTTTTAATGAACCTCTGACAGTACTTATGGAGAGAAACAGGGTGCAAAATGCTCATCGAAGCTGTTAATTACTCAGGTAGAGCTGGCACCTTACTGCTGAATGCACAAGGTCACAATTTTTAGTTCCTCCTCTTATCAGTCCTTTAGGAACTTTTGCAGTGTATAATTGAATTTTTGAATGAATTAATTCAAATCACATGTAACATAAAAAGTGATTTCTTAATATTGCAAAACAGGAATCATTTTACCAGATGTGCCATTAGAGACATCAAAACATAACTATCATGTTTCTGTGAGTGTCATTGTGTACAATGACAGGCATGACAAGAGATAGCTGCCTAATGAAGAACTTAGGTTTTTCTTTTTACTTTCTTTTTTTAAACTGGGGAGTGTTTGGAAGAACTTGCTCACATGATACTTTAATAGAATCACAAGTAATATACCAGCTGGTTCATCACACTCACGATATTGTGATGGAGAATTCTGTAGAGTTTTAATTTCTTGGGAATAAAATATGCCACGGGGAAATGGGGTTTAGGGGTAAGTAATGAGGGGAAAGAAAAAAATGTGATGGTTAAAAAAGGAAAAAAGCTTACGTATATAGGGGCGGGGGGTTGTGGGGTGGGTGGGGGAGGGGAAAATGAGAATTAAGTCATGTCATACTGGAACAAATAATGTTGACTGTGATCGTGATGTATATATATAATGTACCAGTAAAGATTCAAGTTTTTAAAAATATGTACATTCCGATTTTGTGCAAGTCAATGGTCCTTAATGGACAGATGTTAATGAAAAATCTAAAGTGTTCCATTTTTGGGACATTTTTAAGAAGCTTCGTATTAGTCATTTCATAGTCCACTCAAGCAGAGAAAACAATTTTGTAAAAAACCCCAAATGAAAGGCAACACTGCTAATGCTTTCTGCCTCGGCGAAGTTATCAGACTGATATAATGGTGATGTCCTACCGATGATTCACCACAGACCTTCCTGCAGGAGAATGCACTCGTAAAGTACGAGCTCGAAGTGAAGATATTAAACATGCATTTTTCCCTCCTGGAGGAAGTGCAGGAATGCCACACGCTGCTGGCTAGGGTGACCCGCAAGTGTGACGTTCCCTCCTTGTTCTTCTCCAGGAGCCGTCAGCGTGGCATGCAGGGAACCAAGTCAACAATGCGATCCAAGCTGTCTTGGTAGCTTCTTGGCAAAAGAAAGGAAAACTACAACAACTCCCCTCCAACAGCTTTGGGCTCCGGCTTCCCACACTTTACCACCCCCCGTCGCCCTGGCACTGGTACTGACCCACGCTAAGCTACACTAGAGGATGGTGAGTTCGCCGCCTTTGCCCTTGTCCTGAGGGCCGCACATTATCCTAGCGAGTATCAGTAGCCATTTCCGTGGGGTGTTTGTCACCCACGAAGCCTTCGGAACAGATGAAACGGGCAGCGAATTACAAAAGTGTCATTCTCTAAAGGAAATGGATGAAGCCTTTTGTTCTCCAGTAATAAATAGATGCCATAGGCTTATAACACTATTTTTATATTAAATTTGACAGGGTTTCTCTTTCTAGTTTATTAAGGAAACAGCTTGAAAAGTATTTCTTTCTGCAATTTTTAAAATAACACTTTTTTCCTCTGCAGAAGATATAAATAATACCTGGCATTAGATCCTGAAAGTCATAGACCATGGTTAATTTCAAGTTACTTTTGGTAATGTTTATTTTTAAATGTGCAAGTTCATTGAGGAAGGAATTTTGAGATGACAAATGGATCATATAAGAGCTCCCTATGAATGGATTTTAAAAAGTCTGATTTATACCAGTATCTCCTCTCTTTATAAATCACAAATATATTACTTCCTTCACTCACGTTTCTCACACATTATACTTTTACAGGCACCATGATAAATGTGCCACGGACAAAGGTCAAACAAAGGATAATAACTCAATTCCTTAAATGAAAGCTTCAAAGTAAATCCTTCGTGTTTAGTAGCAGTATACAGGGGTCAAGAAGACAGTGTCCCGGACCAGAGAATAAAATGTGCCTTAAGACCCTTGAGTCTCAACACATTTGTTAAATGGGTATACTTGGACTGACATAATAAGGTTTTCTTTGAAGTGGAACTTGAGCAAGATTCTTATTATATGATACTAAATTAAACAGCACCATGTAGTTTTAATCAACTTGGATTGTGTGGTTTATTGGGTTGATCTGGCATTCTCGTGGCAATTATTAGCTACTTCCAATAACATAAACTTATTTCTTCTGTAGTTTCAACTACTCTTTGCCTTTGAACTACCTTTTACTTACTAACCCTATGTTATTAGAAAAACTTTGTAAGAAAAGGTAATGAAAATAATTCATTGGAGTTTTAAACTGACAGCTAATTTGGTCATTACCATATCAATGAAGAATATGAATATTTGCGATATACCCCGTGAGCATTGCTTAATGATGACACAAATTATCTGGGCTAGAACTTTTGATTCTATGTTAAAGTCAGAGATCATGATATGACATAGAGTGTCGTAAAATCTTAAATTTAGTTATTGGGTGCCTATATTTTGATTGACCTTATTAAGAAAACAGTAAAACTGGTCAAACCCATTTCATTTTTCCCTCAAATCAAACTTACTTCTTAGAGCTGAATGACTTTAAAAAATGAACATACTGAAGTAAGGCTTTTTGGTGAAGATATGTATAATTACATTATATATATTATAGATGTAAATAATTTTTTCTTTTACTTCTCAGCATGAGAACACAGAGTAGGCACAGTGCCCTTTGAACTATATCTCCAACCCCATACATCATTTTTAACGCCTGTTCTTTTTTTCTACTTTGAGTCCTTATTTCTTTTTGGCTCTCTGCGTCTACCTCTGTCTCTGTTTCTGTCTCTGTCCTCTCTCTTTTTCCCTTTCTCTTGCTTGCTTTCACTGATAGATTTCTACCAAAAACTAAAACATCTCCGAATAAGTGAAGCCACCTCCCGCTCTCCTGTCATAAACGGCCGTGCAGGAGTCCTCTACACTCGTCCCCCCAACGAGCCTGGGAGCGGTCCAAGAGTCGGACTGGCCGGGTTGTGTATTCACTCTAAAACCCAGTTTATTTCTTCAGAAGTGCGGGACAAGTAGCATCTCCTTCCAACAATGGACATCAAGTCTTTTTCAAAAAATTTCCCAAGGTATTTGTCATAGCTCCCTTTCAAGACTGAGACTGTTGGCGAGTGCGTTTCCTAAGAGCATCTATAACTTGGCTTCTAAAGCGTGGTACTGGGTGGCACCTACCTCAATGGTACAAAGCTTACCTAGCACCGGGAAGCCTGGACTGAAGCCTTGGGCAGCACGACGGAAGATAGTTGGGGGGATAACAGACGTCTTGTAGACTCTGGGGTATTTTTTTCTCTAAGTCATTCAAGGCTTAGTGAGATACTATGAACATAATCATTCTGAACTCCATTTCACTACAACAGCATTAATACAATGTTGAAGAACATAATGACTACCACATTTACTCAGTCCTAAGGAATGAACGTGAAGGTTGATTTTCATCACCGTCTTAATTTTTCAGAGACAACATTAAAATGGAATCACAAACTTGTGCTGTTAACATCTAGTAAAATAAAACTAATTCAAATCCATAATGCATGATCTTAAAAGGAAACTAAATTACTCGTTTTGTATGGTCTGGCTTGTATTAGGCACAGATGACTAAGCTTTTAAAAGTTTATCTTCCAAATTTAACTTTGAGCTGTCACACAGGGGTCATCACTGGTTAAAAACAGCTTTGCTAAATTCAGCCATAAAATGTGTATTATATATACATTTAATATAGAGAATTTTCCAAATCATAATATATTAATTAGCTACATGACATAGCAAGCCACAATTAGGTCATTTATTGAACTAATATAATTTGCACAGTGGCAGCTAATTTAAGAAAACATTCTCTTTTGGAGTTTGTTTTTAGAAATTATTATGTAAAAATTATTAGTCTAGGCTTTGTAAACAATCTTTCTCTTTCTGAAAGATAGCTGTGATATTTCTCCTTTGGTTGAGAAGAAAATATTTTTACAGTGATTAAGAATAGAAGGCAAAGCACCAGTGGAAAAGCAGTATGAATGCTAGTTTCTGAGACCAGCATCAGATGTTTAGCTCTTCATGCCATTTTTAGAAATATACTTCAATCTTCTAAGCATATGTGAAATTCCACCATTTTTTATTTTCTATATTTCACATATTATTACCACATAATTAACATTAAGTAAATTCACCAATATAAAATTTTTTAAAGGCTAACTTTTTTTTTTTTTTTTTTTGCTTTTTGGAGACAGGGTCTTGCTTTGTAGTTCAGGCT
>PVIC010054285.1:0-11595 GCA_004025085.1 Thryonomys swinderianus
AAGGGCCCCAGTTCGAGGAACGTTATCAAGTTCCCAGCATCTGCAATTCACAAGCCGCTCGCGGGTCGGCGGCGCAGGCTCCGCCCCTTTCTCGGGTGTCGAGCGCTCATTGGTGGGGGAGGCAGTCGCCGGCCGGTGACTGCCCGAGGAAAGGTTGCCTGGGACACGCATCCCTGTGTGAACGCATGACGTCCCACCCTGGCGCCAGGCTGTCTGGGGCTGAGTCTTAGATCAACACAGCTGTGGGACCGGGACCCACAGCTGGGCAAAGGAGCGGATTCCTCAACAAAAAATAGGATTGTGAGAAAAGTTCTGAAACAAAAACAGCGCAGACAAAAGCCTTAATGACATCCTTTCATAAAAATAAAAAATGCAAGAGGGGGGAAAAAGCTGGTAAAAGGAGCAGAACTGGGAACAGAAAGTTCAGAGGCATTTGGAATAAGAGGCTGAGGCCCCGCCACCACTAAACAAGTTGCAGAAGGCCTGAGCTAGTCTGTCCAGTCCGCTGTGGGGGAAAAGAACTCCTCTATTCAGGGTCCCCAACCCAGCCATAACCCGCTTTTTTCAGAATTAGAATCTTAGTTTGGAGAAGACTCTTAAAGGTCACCCCCCCCACACACACACACACATAAGGTCCAGAAAAAAAATTTGTCTGAAGGCAACTTACTGGATGAACAGAATTCCACTTACTAATCTCACTGCACCCCTCTGCCTGTATCACACACAGCCCATGGGTATTTGATCGGAAGCATCACGGGAAATAATAAATGTGAAGGTATTTTGCAAAACACAAACCACTACCCAAGCCTGAGGCATCAGCAGTAGTAAAGGAGGAGGGAAAAGGAGAAAAGAATCTGAGTGGGCCCAGCCACCGCCACACACCTGGCCCTGCGTCGGGCCCCCTAGGCACCAGGGAGATGAGCAGTCAGGGGGAGGGACCTTGTCAAGCACGTGCAGCAGAGAAGAGGCAATCTATAGTTA
Source organism: Thryonomys swinderianus (assembly GCA_004025085.1). Classification (NCBI taxonomy): domain Eukaryota; kingdom Metazoa; phylum Chordata; class Mammalia; order Rodentia; family Thryonomyidae; genus Thryonomys; species Thryonomys swinderianus. The sequence continues at coordinate 982 of PVIC010054285.1, forward strand.
TTTGTTGAATAAAGGGACCAATCTATAGTTATTTGTTGAATAGATAGGTTGGTCTGAGGTTGGTCCACTTTATAGACTGGAAAATTAAGACACAGGTGATATAGCCCCAATTTGCACAGTCACTAAAAAAGAACAATGGAGGTTTGAATATAAATCTGCCTGGCTCTGAAGGCCATGATTTTTCTAGAAGCTCCTGGCTTTACTGTTTTGCACAAACTACATCATAGACAAAGAAACAGTCTCCTGTCTGGACATTCAAGAGTCCCTACAGCCACTGTTTCCCCTCCTACCAGGAAATAGCTGGTGCTTCGTTAGCACAGAGAGACCGATTTGTTCCTTAACAGGTTATTTTCACCCTCTTTCTTATAGTGAAAAGGCTGTCCTTGAAAACATTAATATTCCAAGAAGAAAACTTTGGAAGACCTCTTTTCTGAGACACAGTGAGAGCCCTATGGTGTGAGGGCTTCTAGTCCTTCTGGTGTGGTATTGGACATGTCTTACAAGATCTCCTCTCTGGGCCTTTAGCCATCCCACACCTGCAGATCCTGATTTTACAAAACCTTAGACTTACAGAGTTGGAAAGGATTCAAAATAATCATCTCCTCATTTTACTCGCAAGCTGGCTAAAGCCAGGGTACCTGGCTTGCTCAGGACTGCGTGACCCACGTTTGGCAAAGCTGGCGTGTTGAACACACGCCTGCCAAGATTTCTAGTGCAGTGTCGTTTCCACTGGTATAACAGTTTGGAGACAGTCCTAGCTCTGAGCTTCCATTGTCCTGTTAATCGGTGCTACATACTATCAACCTCCTAATCATTTCCTGTGTTAATCTCGTCTCTCCAAATTGTGAGATTCTTACAAACAGGAGCCGCTGTTTTACGTAAAACAACTCCATAAATATTTACTAACTGATGACAGGTGAAGAAAGCCACCATTGGGGGAATCCCACTTGATCATTTCCAAGATGGAAACCAGAATCTTGAAACTGCAGAGTCCCAAAAACCCTGCAAAGGGAACAGGAAAACAAGCAAAAAGTATTGAGCACAATGTCCTTTTGCAATGTAGGATTTAGCTTGCCTGCCCACTGGTGTCTTTCCTGGTCTCTTAGATAAACTTGGAGATACTGCAGCAGGGTGAAGAATAATCAAGTCCAGGTGGCTTCCACAGCAGAAAGGAATAGACAATAGAGTGATGAAATTATCATTGTTTTCTGCACAGAAGTGTGTGGAAAGTTGGGGACAAATGGGGAAGCAAAAGTTAAAATAGATTTGCTGACCCAAAGGGGAGGGAGCTCCTAAAAAGGTTTATGTAGAAATTGTTCCTTCGTCCCCCGAATTTGAAACTCTGTACAAAATTCCGGTCAAATTCACTTCAGAAGGACGACTGGGCATCTCTTTGGTTCCTTATGGAGTTTCATAGGGCAAAAGGTCTGAGCTCTTTTCTTTCCCGTGCAACAAGCATGAATTCAAGGCTGCTTTCTTCTCCTTTTTTTTTCCTTTCCTCTGTTGCTCAAATAAATAGTGTTCTTTGCTCAAAACCTCTTTCCCCTCCTCCTTCTGCAATCTCAGCGCCTAGCCCAAATCTGTTTTCTTCATTGTAACCTCAGCTTCACCGCAATTAATTTTTTTCCCCTCTGGTCACAAGATAATTCCTGACGCCAGTGAGTCTGGAGGTCAGACGAACAGCAAATTGGGGAACAAGGCGGCACTAATTCCTTACAAGTTTCCCTTGAAAAATCTTTAGCTTAAAAAAAAAAAAAAAAGCTTCTTAGCTGTTCAGGGATTTATGACCTCAGAGGAGCTGTGGGTTCGAACCAGGGTTGGGCTAAGAGTGCGCTGGCAGGGGGCAGGGGAGCTCAAAGATCTGGGACACTGCCAGGAAAAGGCAAATTCTTAAAGTTAATGGTTTTAAGTGATTTTTTTTGTGATTTTTTTTTTTTTTTTAAATCCTTGCTGGCGAGGAGGCCCGCCTCTCCCCAGTATCAGCGCTTCCTCATTCTTTGAACCCGTGGCTCCGCGGTCTTCGGCGTCAGACCAGCGGGAGGAAGCCTGTTAGCAATTTAAACGGGCTGTGAACGCCCAGGTTTGGGGAGGGCAGGGCCAGGCCGTCGGGGCGTGGCTAGCGTGGGTTATTTTGAATAAAGGGGCGTGTCGTTGAGGTGGGATCCTATAAGCGCGGGCGGCAGCAGGCGTGCGCGCATTCTGAGCTTCAGTAGTGCTTAGTTAGTTTTCCTGGCGTTTTGAGTCCTTCAACCTCAATCCCCGACATGAAAGCGCTGAGCCCGGTTCGCGGCTGCTACGAGGCGGTGTGCTGCCTGTCGGAACGCAGTCTAGCCATCGCCCGGGGCCGCGGTAAGAGCCCAGCGGCCGAGGAGCCACTGAGCCTCCTGGACGACATGAACCACTGCTACTCGCGCCTGCGGGAACTGGTACCCGGGGTCCCGCGAGGCACTCAGCTTAGCCAGGTGGAAATCCTGCAGCGCGTCATCGACTACATCCTCGACCTGCAGGTGGTCCTGGCCGAGCCGGCCCCGGGCCCCCCAGACGGCCCGCATCTCCCCCTCCAGGTGCGCGTGGGAGCCGGGGCGGGGCCGAGGGAGCGTCCGGGCTGGGATGCTGCGGGTGCCTCTGGTGGAGGTCTCCAGTGCTGTGCGGTAACTCCTCTCTTGGCCTCCTTCCTCAGACATCTGAGCTTGCTCCGGAGCTTGTGATCGCCAAGGACAAGAGGAGCTTCTGTCACTGACCCAGCAGTCCTGGCACCTCCAGGTAAGGGTCCCCTCTTTGGATGGGGCTGGAGGACGAAGGCTTGTATGGCGCACGGGAATTGGCTGGCCCTGTAAAGGACTGCTAGGGAAGTCGAGGCCAGAGAGGAGCGAGTGACCCTGGATAAATGGAAGCGATTCTAACGTGTATGTCGTCAGCCTTAGATGCACTGGGCTCAGGTCCGACTAAATGGTCTTTCTATTTGGAGTCGTAAAGAGCCAAGTCTTCCTTAGCCCCTTCCAGCTTGAGTCCCTTCCAAGGGAGGGGGATAGCGGGAGCTCCGCCTGTGGTCCTTTGGCACCAACTGGGTGGGGGCTGTGCGGGGCGCGGAGTTATCAGCTGGAGGTAGAGACCAAGTTTCCTCCCTGGCGCCAGCCAGTCTGCGGGCGGCCCCCGCCTCGGCGCGCTCGGCGGAAACTGACGGTTCCCCGGTCTTCTTTCCTCCCCCGCCCAGAACGCAGGTGCTGGCGCCCGTTCCGCCTGGGACTCGGGGACCCTCTCCGGCCGGAAGCCCGAGGGCATGGATGAGCCCCAACCTCGCCCGGCATGCTTTACTTCCCCAAACCCCTGCCTCGAGGCTGGACCTGGCACCCGGGAGTGAAGGACTGTGAACTTGGGTGGCCTGAAGAGCAGGAGCTAGCGCTGGCCACCGCTTGGGCGACATTACTGTGCCCCCACCCCACCCCAAGGTTTTGAGGACTTGTCTTTTCAGAGCGTGGAGGGCTGGGGAGGGGGGCTGGCTGCCCTCTGGACTCTGCCAAGGTGGCATTAGAGCTGGTCTTCTGGTCTCCTTGGAGAAAGGCTCTGTGGCCCTGATTATGAACTCTATAATAGAGTATATAGCTTTTGTACCTTTTTTACAGGAAGGTGACTTTCTGTAATCATGCGATGTATATTGAACTTTTTATAAAAGTTAACATTTTGCATAATAAAAACGATTTTTAAACACTTTACGATCTCATCACTGGCCTCCCCATTTCTTAAGTACTACTGCTCTTCTCACACGGTATCTTTAGGGAAATGGATGTCCTTGGTGTTTGGGAAGAGCAGGCTTGATTATTCCCAGCTGAAACCGAGGGGTAGCGCGGGACAGGGTAGTGGGAAGGGATTTTTAAACCTTGTCCATGGGAGTTTGGCAGAGAAAAGATACGGGTGCTGCCCTCTCCCTTGCTAGCAAGACTGGCACAAGCTCACCTAGCAAGGCGGGAGCCTTTGACATCTGGCTGTGACTGTCCTCTCCCATGTCATTAACGACTGGTGATGCCTTTCTAGCAGGGGATGTGGTAAAGTGTGACCCCTTGAGCGTGTACCTACCTGTCTGGTGCCCCAGTCATGGGTGGTGATTGATAGGCCCATTTCAGAGATGAGTAATTGAGCCTGGGGCCTGGTTTCATTTCCTAAATGGTCTGGTGTGACATCCCCCTGGGCTTCCAAAGTTGGGGGAAGAAGAACAGGACTCTTCCCCAGTCTGCAGCGACTCTGGACAAGGATTTGCAGGTTAGTACGGAAGTACTGGCACCAGTCCCTCCCCCAATGGTATATAGCTTCTGGCCTTGGGCTGCGGATTGTAGGAAGAGACCCTACAGCCCCTACCTCTCCAGCATCCCTGTGGCTTCCACTGGGAACCTGCTCTGCGTGCATTTGTGTTTCGGAACCGGAAAGATGGGGCTGAGTACTAATGGGTCTGAACCAGGTTCTCACAGTCCTGTGAGGACCGAGGTTCGCTCTGAACCTTAACTGCAGTCCTGGGTCAGAAGTGGGTCGGATCAGGGACTGTAAGTGGCCACTCCATGCAATTGGGCCTCAGTGGGACAGAAGGCCAGACGTCAATGCCATCACCTTCTGCCCCCCCACCTAGTGGCTCCCCAGGTGGGCGCCTCTGGCACCTGGCCTCGATGGAATCCTGTTTATGCTGTGAGGTCATCTTTGTGTTGGCCTCTGGCATGTGTTACTTTAGTGTTTCATAACAAACATGTCATGTCATCACCCTTTGTGCCTTAACCCTGGTGAGCTTTCTAGGATACACAGGGACATGGAGGGGGGTTAACAGCCCCTTTCTCTGCCAATCATTCCTGGGCTAACCAGTTCTTATCCTATTTCTAGTCCCAGTTGCAAAGATCTAACAGGTCAAACATTTTTACATACATAAATTCGCGGAATCTCTTAGTTCCCATGTGAAAAAAAACCTTGCTCCAAGCCAAATAGAGGACACCACCTGGGCCTGCTTTAGACTGTGTAATGGGGTGCTGTGATAGCTTTGGGGTCAGCTACAGGAGGGTGCAAATTCCTGCCTGCCAAGTACCAGCACTGTTAACTGCAGGCTAGAGACTTGGGCTCTATTGAGCCTCAGCTTCCACATCTGTAGAAGGGAGCGGATGTTGAAGTAGTCCTGAGATGCCTGGCCCCACAGGACATATTTACTGCAACGGATCCAAGTTTTTCAACTCCAGGGCCTGTGCCCATTTCTGGAGTGTCCAGCCTCCTGCTTGCTCAGAAGCTGCAGGACTAGGATGGACTGAAGAGCTGCTTGCTATCTGTAGTTGGGCTCAGAGCAAGCCTTCACCTGGGAGTCGCTCTCTTTTTGCCTGGCTGCCTCCCTTGACTGAAGATAACGACGGGAAAGTTCTTTGAAATGCATCACACACCTACCGGGCATTATTAAGCTAATTCCAAGGAAATTGCTTGTCAGGACTGCCAGGACTGAGCAGTTCAGGTGGCCAGGACAAAAGCTTAGACCAATGTGCCAATCCATTAGTCATTAGAGAGTGAAAGCAATTTGGCCCTAGATCAGAAAACTTTCAGGATCGTGTCTTCCGTCCTGACACTCGGCTAGTGCTCACCGGGTGCCAAACTCCATTTTGTCCTGATTTTTTCTGATTGTCACTACAACCCAGCAAGGTTACCTACCATTACTGCTGCTTCACAGAGAAAACAGACTCAGGGCCTGAGTGACAGTCCAGGCCGCAGCAAGGCCGTGGCAGTGGGCTGAGGAACACTCCCTCTGCCTAGCTAGAAACTCCACGTTCTTGCCTTGACTTCCGATGGGCTGCTTGCCCTGAGCCGGCCCTGTATTTGGAATCCAGCAGGAGCTTGTAAAAGGAAAGGCTTTAGGCCACCCCAGTCTCGTCCTCCTCTGGGAGAGGGCAGTGGGTGATGGCAGGGTGGGTACCTCCTCAAAGTCTGTGCTCTGATTTAAAAAAGACTACACTCGTAGCCGGGCGTGGTGGCTCATGCCTGTAATCCCAGCACTTGGGAGGCAGAGACAGGAGGATTGCTGAGTTCGAGGCTTGCCTGGGCTCCATAGTGAGCCTCAGGGCCAGCCTGAACTACAAAGCGAGACCCTGTCTCAAAAAAAAAAAAAAAAAAAAAGACTACACTCGTCAAGCAGCTACCAGCCTCCCAAAACTACAAGATTCACTACTAAACGAGTGTCTTGTGCTCATTTTGCATGCGATCTTCCCATCAGCTCTGAAATTCAGACACTTGGGAGCTATTTTTACTTTGTAAATCATCTCAGAACAGGCAGAAGGACTTGCCCGTGGCCGCAGAGCGACCGCATAACAAAGCAGAGATTCACTGTCGCGCTTGTGGCACCAGAAACGGTGCCCTGCCCAGCAGCCCGGCGAAGCCCCTCCCGCGTGGACGCGGGACAGCGTTCAGCGGACTGGCTTCCTCCGGGGCTCGCCGCTGTCGCGGCCACCACTCGCGCCGGAGCCGGGGCTGCGCCCGCTCGCGTCTCGCCCGCAGAGCCGTCTCCAGGCGGCCGCGCGGCGCCGGGCGGGCGGAGCTTCGGCCCACGTGGCCCCGCGCCCGGCTGGGCGGAGCCGGCCGCCCGCTCCCCCCGCGGGCCCTGGGGGCCGCTCGCAGGTGTTCGCTGGCGCCCGGATGTCTGAGCTCTGGCTCCGCTCTGGCTCCGGCTCCCTCCGCAGCCCGCGGGCGGGGCTCGCAGCCCATCCGGAGCCTCGCGGCGCCCCCGCCGCTCTGCCAGCAGCACGGCCTCCCGCTTCCCAGTCTCCCGGCCCGGGGGCCCCACCCGGCGGAGGCGCTGACCCCGCTGCTCTCCGGCTGCCCCCAGCTGCGCTCGGGCGGCCGCGGCCTCGGCGCACCCCCACCCGCTTCCTGCCTGGACCGCTGTGCCCCGGCCGGCCTGCTGCCTGCGCCCCGTTCCTTCCTTCCTTCATGCTTCAGGCCGCTCGCATTCCTCGAGCGCCTGCGACGTGCCCTGCGCAAGGCCTCGCCGACCTTCCGAGCGTGGCCTCAGGCCCTGGGCCCCCACCCGCCCGCAGCCCCTCTGGGAAAGCCTGTACCGTCCACAGTTCAGTGTTGAATTGTTCTCCCACCTCCTCTTGGGGGTCAGTCAGTGTAAAGGTCAAGGGGTCTCTGTGACTTGAGATCAAGGGTCAGTGTGGCCAGACTTGGGGTTCAGCCGGTCTGTGGCAGGGCTTGAAGGTAACTGTGGGTAGAAGCTGGCAGTAGTCACTGTGGTCCCGCTTAAATGGACAGGGCATGAGAATCCGAGCTGGGCAGGCACAGCGGGCAGGCAGAGGGGGGGAAGTAGGTCACCTTGACATCAGGTTTGCCTGTTGTCTTTGACAAACCAGACAAAGAGGCTCCTGGAGCCCCCTGAGCTCCACTTTACGTCCTTCCTTGGCCACCCTACACCCTTGCCCACGGTGCGAAGATGTCTTTCCAGCTGGGGACACCTCTGTCCACTCCTTGTGCCAGGTGCTGCAGGCAGAAGTCCACACTGGGCCTGACTGCTGTGAACAGGGCCCAAGCTGCCGCCAGCTGGCCTGGGAAAGGAGTCTGAGGCTTAGAGCCTTCATACCAAGCAGCCAAGTTGATACTCTTCCTTGTGTCTTGTCACTTGTCGGTGCACCCAATACTGTCAGGGAGAGAAGGGAGAAGTCAAAGAAGTTACACGAAGACGCAGCTCAGAGAAGTGCAGGATGAGCGTTAAGTCCAAGCTCCCCGCTCCCTGTCCTCAGGTCCTTTCGGGATGCCTTCCCTGCGATTCTCATGCCAGGGACGGAGGAGCTGACCCCGGCCCGAGGGCCTGTCGGGGTGGTGGGAGCACAGCCCCCACCCGACTCTGGAACCACTGACTCCTGTCCTTACCCACCCATCCCCCCCTTCTGCCCCAGCTAAGAGCAAATGGAACAAGGGTGGCCGCCTAGGGGGAGCCGGCGCAGGGAGCAGGGAGGGAGAGCAGGCCAGGAACGGCTGGGGAAAGCTTAGCTGGGCTCTTACAGAAACATATGGAACTCATTACCCTAAATCAAGGTGGTCGCTGGCCAGCTGGCAGTTGGTGGGTTTGGGGCTAAGTGTGCGTTGTGTGGCAGTGAGAGAACTCATAGCCCTGCGGCCTCCCCAGAATAACCCTCCTTCTCGTGTCCGTAGTTGTTGCTAAACTTTGTTTTGTTTCCAGGCTGTGCCATTTATGACACGCCCCCACACACACACACAAAAAGAGATTCAAGATATGCCTGGTCCTGGGCCACAGTAGGGTGTTCAGGAAAAGGATGAGGATGTAGGGACCATAGGGACAGTTCCACACCTTCTCAGCCTTTCTCCGTCATCAGGACGGAAACCTGGGAGGGTCTTACAGTCTGTCCAGATGTGTGATGGGCTGAACCTGGTTTAGGAGCCACCTATCCCCCTGGGGTTCCTCCAGGTGAGCCCCAAAGGGCCTGCATCCTGTCCATCCCATTGTCCACTGCAGACTCAACTGCAGGCACAAAGACAGGCTGCTGGCTGGTGCACATTGTCTCATAGCCTGTGTCACCACAGAGCCGATCCCTCCCCCGTGAGATTCCCAGAGGTCTTGGAGTAGGCGCCACAGCCCAGATCAGCAGCCACAGCAATGCGCTCCTTGTCTGCAGCTCTTTTAAAACTTTGTACCAGCAGGGGGTGTAGCTCAGTGGTGGTGTTTGTCTAGCTTGAGCAAGGACCCCAGTTCGATCCCCATTTCCAGCAAGGAAAAACAGGAAAAAAAAAAAAAATCTCGCAAAGTCTTTGTACAGATGGATCCTGCAGAAATGGCCTCTCCTATCTCCAGCAAGTTCTCCGGGGCTTCTGCTGTGGGAGTCAGTTGAAATCCCAGCTTTGTCATTTGTCAGCGGTGCCGTCACAGGTGAGTTATTTACCGTCTCCGAGTGGCATGTGACTGACATGTTGATTCAACTAAACATTTGTAAAGAGGTTGCGCTTGGGCAGCTCTTGGGCTACCCCACCAGGGAGTTTGCTGGGCTTGTGGGCTTGATGTCAGGTTCCCCGCCTAATTCCTTCCTTTTTCTCCAGGATGGCGGTGCTGTGGGCAGCACGCAATTCAGCTGGCCCACGGTGTCCGGCCTTGTGGAAGAACGGTGCAGAAAAGAAACACAGGCCTCTGGCCCAGCACCTCCACTCCCAGGTCCCGCCATGCTGGACAAGCGCTTTACTTCTCAGGGCCTCTCCTGCATGGATGGATCTCAGGGTTTCTCCTGCATGGATGGAGAAACGGAGGCCCACGCCGAGAAGTGCCTTGAACAAGGGCAAACGAAAAGAACCCTTCATACACCTGGGGAGAATTCAGATCTTAGGGCGGAGGGTGTGCACAAGAACCTGGTGAACCCCCAGCACCCAAAACAAACAGACAGACCGGAAAAAACCCAGATCTTCACACTTCCCATCAGTGGCCGGCTGTTACTTTTCTATTATTTGGATTTGGAAGGTTTTCATGAAAAGTGTGACTTTGGCTGGTGGGGAGACAGCGCGTTGGGGCCGTGTGAATCTGTGCAGGCTCATACTGGCCAGAACCGCCTCCCTTTGAAACTGTCCTCTCTGGAAGACAATGGGAGTTGGGTGGAAGGCCTGGAGGCTGGAGGTGACATGGTCCTGGGTGAGAGCAGCCGCTTGGTGACCAGACAGGTCCTGTCTCTGTCCCTGCTTAGCTGTGTGGGCGACTGCGTGACCCGTTGGGTTTTGAGAGACAACAGGGGCAGACTGCGCATGCTCCGCTCCCACTGCTCAGTCAGCGGCCTTTGTCCTTCTGTCAGGAAGCGCTCACCTGTGTCTTTGCCGTCACCCTCGTGTGTAAAGCTTGTACACCTTTGATTAGACAAGCAAAAGCCACACAGATGGGCCGGAGGGTTAGCTCAGTGGTTCCGGCGCCTGCCTCGCAAGCGCAAGGTCCTAGGTTCGATCCCCGGTAACCATATACAATGCTGGGTGTGGAGACTCACGCGCACCAGCAATCAATACCGCATACCACAGTGCCGGGCGTGGTGGCTCACGCTTGTAATCCCAGCACTCGGGAGGCAGAGACAGGAGGATTGCTGAGTTCGAGGCTTGCCTGGATTACATAGTGAGCTCAGAGCCAGCCTGAACTACAAAGCGAGACCGTGTCTCAAAAAAAAAAAAAAAAAAAAAAAGCCACACAGATAAGAAAATACCCACATGTTCTACACTCTTCCGGTGGGAACTTGGACGTGAGACTGGTTTCTTTTGTCTTTGGCCTCTACGTTGTAAAATAGGAGCCCTGGTAATCTGCCCCACAGATAGTGGTGGTGAAGATTAGTTAACATATGGAGCTCTTAGATTAGTGCTTGGCACCCACCCCTTGCACCCCAGCAAAAGCTAGTTTATTCATTTTCTCAGCCTGCCGTGAAACATCTGCTCTGGTGCATTCCATAGCCATCTGTATCTTCATATAAAATCATGATGTCTTTTAGTTTTTTTTTTTTCTTTTGAGACAGGGTCTCGCTTTGTAGTTCAGGCTGGCTCTGAGCTCACTATGTAGTCCAGGCAAGCCTCGAACTCAGCAATCCTCCTGTCTCTGCCTCCCGAGTGCTGGGATGACAGGCGTGAGCCACC
>PVIC010054286.1:0-11597 GCA_004025085.1 Thryonomys swinderianus
GTGAGAAAGAGGAAGGATCCAAGCCTGTGCCTGGGGAATCCACCAGCAAGGCAGGGCAGAGACTGGGGCTGCCCTGGAGAGGATCCCTGACCCTCACAGGAGTGGACCTGCCACCCTGGGACATTCTGCCCAGCCCTGTAATAATTTGAGACTGAGACAGCACTCAGTACAAAGGAGGGAACTCTTTGTCCTAAGTAGATAAGAATGAGTGAGGAGGAGGGCGGAGGGTTGACTCAGTGGTTCTGGCACCTGCCTCGCAAGCGCAAGGTCCTGAGTTCGATCCCCGGTAACCACATATAATGCTGGGTGTGGCAACTCACGCCCACCAGCCATCAATACCACATACCACAATGCCGGGCATAGTGACTCACACCTGTAATCCCGGCACTCGGGAGGCAGAGCCAAGAGGAATGCTGGCTGATACAGAAAGGGCCGTTGGAGCCCCCTGGACTTAACACTGGCGGCAATGGAGAGCAGAGTGTGTGAAAAGTGAGGACCCATAGATAGGATCTGGTGGCCGGTCATCACCTGAGAGTGGCCTAAGCTGGGGCCGAGACTCCCTCTCATCCGAATATCTTCTGCTTTTTGCCCTCTTGTCTCTCCCTGTATGGCCACCTCAGCTGGTGCCACAGACAGATCAAGGCAAGACTGGGCATCAGAGAAGAGCACTATCAATGAAAAATGTTTACTGTGGACCCACCAGCTTCTGCGTCCTCGCTCCTTCTCTCCCCAGGGACTTTAACCTCAGGACCTCACCCTCTGAGGACTGAGCCTGACTCCATCTTGCCTCTGCAGCATAGATTTTCCAGAGCCTTTCCACCCTCCGTCAGCCTCCAGTTTTCCAGAGGCTCTGGGCGGCCCAAGCTCCCTGCAGGGCAGAGGAGGTACATCCTTCTCTGAGAAGCCTTGGTAGCCCAGGGTGGCAGAAGGCTGAGGAGCTGCCCTGCAGAGAAGGGCTTCTGTGAGGCACAGGTGGAGGAAGGAAATGGTGGCGAAGGCCTGAGGAGTCAGGTCTCTGAGAGGGTACTGTGTGCTATTCTTCACGACTTACATGTCAACCCCAACTCCCAAAGTTGTGGGGAGATAATGGGGAGAAGTTTCCTGGGATGTGAGGTTGGGGGTGGACTGAGTGAGGTCCACATCCAAAGGGCATGCCTACAAGAGTGAGCCGCGGTGGGTGAATTTTTGTCATTTTTCCAGGTAGTAAACTGAGATCCAGGAAGCCTGGGGTCTCTCAGCAGGGCAGAGAGAGAGAGAGCAGGGGTTTCAGTCAGGTCTGTCTGACTCCATGCCTGCGCCGACGTAGTCCAGGCCTACTGGGTGATCCCACCCCAGATCAGGGACTCTGCCTTCTCCAGAGCTGACTGGATGCGTTCCTAGGCAGGGCCTCGGGAGCCCTTCTGCATCCCTCAACAGTACAAATGTCCTTGAAGATCACAGTCAGCACGAGCTCTTCCAGAGGGCAGGGAAGCATCACCGTAAATAACCAAAGCTCAATTTTTGTTTGAAATCTCCCCATTGACAGGAGACCAGTGGTGAACTTGAGGACTGGACTGCATATCTTGGGTGTTTACCCACAGGCAGCCGGCTGCCACTTGCTAGTCTGTCCTGTCTACGTTGCACATGGGTTCACTGTCTGCCCACCCTCCCTATACTTGCCCATGGCTTTTCTTCCCAGTGCATCTCTCCTGGAAGATCTGTGAGTCAAAGGAATTGTCTCTATGGGAAGCTTCCCTTATCCAACTGTATCATGTGGCTACAGTGAAGCCTGATACAGGTAGCTTCCCCTCCTCCCAGTCATTACTGCCCTCCTCCTAATAGGATTAGAATCAGGTACAAGCACTTTCTGGACCAGATGACATGACGGTCTTTAAGCATTAGGTTGGGAAGAGGAGGTCCGCAGGAACTGAACCCAGTAGTATAACTAGTTGGTATGTGGCATCATGCTCAGCCCTAATTAATTTTAGCGTTGAAGTTTTGCACTTCTGGAAACTCCACTTGATTCTTTTCCACATCTTCCCTGTGGTTCCTGAGAGCGTTCTATTCTTGCTCATCTTTGTGATCCTACCCTTCGTTTTCAGAAACCACTTCATATATATATCTATCCTTTATCTAAAATTCTTAGGGAGCCTAAATCTGATTTTTCCTGTTGACTCTCATCCTTGCTTACATATGGCTCTTTTTTTTTTTTATAATCAATAGGAATTTTGAGGGCCTGAGGTTAAAAGTGTTTAACTGGAAGGATTTAAATATGGCTTGTGTATACGCCAGGTAGCAGTGTCATCTTGGGACCACTTCTGGGGCCTAACCTAATTTGAAGTTCTCACTTCTTGCTGAGTCCAAGGACCAGTTACCCCTTGACACATCACAGGTCACTGGGCATAAGTCTCAGAGCAACAGCGTTCCCTGCTTGCCCCTCCCAGCTATGATTTTGCTTTGTGCTTTGTTCCTTTTCATTGGAGGTACCTATTGCAATGGGTTTCCCCTAGTTCAAATGAACCTCACGGTGTGTCATAAACTACACTTAGGACGTAGGTGCTTCGGATCAGAAAGGCTTTCTAGTGAGCTAGTCTTGCACATGAGCGGCTCTACTGATAATCTGTTCATAGTGCATCTACTTACGTAGTAGTATCTTGCATGCTCCTCGTGTCCCAGGCTTTGTTTTCGGTACCGAGGATACAGTATCTCTCTCCCAGGAACTTGCAGTCTGATTCAAAGATGACCTAAGACCACAGCAGTCTGCAGAGCACACACTAGGGAAGTTGCTCCGTCTCTTGTTCACTCGTGAACTGTTGAATTCCTACAGCGCATCGTGAAACATCTTAAGCATCCGGGACTTAGACACAACCTTGTCCTCATACTGTTTACGTCCCTGTGGGGAAAACAGACATTTGGTGAGCTGTATCAGGGCTGAAGGGCCAAACTGTGCAATGGAAATAGAAGACCAGAGTAGATGGTACTCTGCCTGTGGGAGTGAGAGAAGGCCTAGGGGGGTGACATTGGAACAGCATCCACAAAGATGAGCCTGGGTTACCAGGCAAACAGCAATAGCGAGCAGACACTGAGGGCCGGAGTACCCATGGGAGCCCCCCGCTGGAAGGCCCAAAGCCTCCGGGAGCCCAGGTGCAGCATGACAGGAGTGTGGACAGCAGGGGAAAGGAAGAGGAGAAGCATAGCTGGAAAGGTACATACGGGCTACCTCACCTCTCAAGCCTCAGCGCCACCTCAGGACCCTCCCTCCCTTCCCCACCTCTAACCCCCAGGAGCCAGTCTCCAAGCCCAGCGGGTTCTGCTCCTAAACAGCACGGTCTGCCCCCCCACACCCTTGCTACTTCCTGGGTCCAGTCTGTCTATTTCCTGCCTGGAGTGGTGAAGTACCCTACTTGACTAGTTCACCTTCACCCCCACCCACCCCTGGTCCCATCAGTACCTTCGCACAGCTCCTTCAGCGCTGAAAGTCAGCCTGCCCTGAGTGCCCTCGTTGGATTCAGAGGCCCCTCTTTTGTGCTCCCGATGGACTCTTCACACATCTTTCTCATAGTGCTGCGATGCTGGATTGTCGCCATGCTTAACCTTTATGATGCTGCAAGCTCCTTAAGGACAGAGTCACGCCTGTCTCTCTAGTTTTGTGTCCCCAGCACCTAACAAAGTAATGGGCTCAAGGTAAATACCTGCAGATGTTTGTTTGATCCATCAATCCAAAGGTAAAGAGTGGAAATGTTGGGGACATTTCATGTGTTGCGTGTGCGTGTGCGTGCATGCGTGTGTGTGTGTGTGTTTCTAGTAAACACAAGGGAAGGGAACCCTCTGGACCAGATGGCCAGTTCTTCCTCAAGTGTGTAACCTTGCCGTGGTTCCCTCACTTGTGTGGTGACTGCTTTAGACCAGTGGCTACTACCCCTTTCTTCTAACTTCCTATAAACCCAAAGATCTGTAACCAAAGGGGAGAGAATGGTGTAGAGCGGTGATTCTCTAAGCGTGGTCCCCATCCCCACCTCCACCGACTTAGAAAGCCGATTCTCAAGTGTCACTCCGGTTCAACAGAAACAGAAATCAGGGCTGGAGGCCAAGCACCTTACGGTTTACCAAGCCCTCCAGGCAATTCTGATGCACTTGGAAGTGTGAGGACCAGTGGTTTAGAATGTCAGGTTTGTCACCCACAAAGATTGGCACCAGAGACTAAAGATTGTAACCACGGATCAAGGGTGGTGCCTCTTCCAAGAGCTGCAGCTGTGACTGAGTGTGACCTTGCAGAGCAGGCTGGGAAGGTCACACGGCCCCTCGTGGGGAGCCTGCCCGCAGAGCCAGGAGCATGTCCCTTAGCACCCGAGAGCCTCCCCACAGGTGGCGGGGCTCAGACTCCTTGCCTTGATGCTTCTCTTTCTCCTGTGGACGCGTCACGTCCTCCAACCCTCGCTGTTCCTGCAGTCGGGCCCAGTGAGAAAGAGGGGTGCTGTAAAGTCAAAGAAGCCTGGCTTGGAAAACCAGCCTGGGAAAGCCAGTGGTCCTACCTGCTTTGAGCTTCAGCTTTTTCATCTCAAAAGTGGGGCTGAGTCTATCTCCTGAGGTTGTCATGAGTATTGAATGGCCCATACTGATACTAAATAAAAATACCTATTTCTGGCCGGGTGTGGTAGCTCACGCCTGTATTCCCAGCACTCGGGAGGCAGAGGCAGGAGGATTGCTGAGTTCGAGCCTTGGCTGGGCTACATAGTGAGCTCAGGGCCAGGCTGAACTACAAAGTGAGAACCTGTCTCAAAAAAAAAAAAAAAACAAACTATTTCTGAGTTGTCACCTTGATTGTTGATCTAATGACTGCTCCACTCTGAGGCTCTTCTCCCCACTCTGGGTTCACCTTACTTGGCTATAGGACATGAGCCCACCAGCCACTTCTGGTGGAGGGAAGCGGGGTGACATGAGGCTTTGGCTTCACCTCCCAAGTCCCCACCCTGCAATCAAGAGCAGAGGAGGGAAGAACTATTTATTGAACCATGGTCGGGCTACTCCCCTAACTGGTCCCCTCTGAAGTTTTCTCCCCTCACTCTAACCTCGTGCTGTCTATCAGGTTGGCTCCTCAGAGCCACCGCTTTGGGGTGAAACCCTAACGTTTGGGCAGAGAGACCTTAGGATCGAAGAGCCCTGTCTGAACCCTGGTTCTGTAACCACCTAGCTACGTCTCCTTGGCCACAGTATGTAACCACTTTGTGCCTCGCTTTCCTCAGCTGTGAAATGAGGATAGTATTGTACTAGGGATTACTGGGAGGAGCAGATGAAGTGATGTTCGCACAGTATCTAACAGAAGAGTTTTTAAAAACACACCGCAGAGGGGCTGCTCCTAGGACAGGATTTGGACCCAGAAAGAGGCTCCGCCGGTGTCTGTCACGGGGTGAATCCAACAGCCCGCCTGGTGATTTGGTTCTTGAGTCCCGGAACTCGCTCTGGTGCCCAGCCCCCTCTGAGAGCTCTCCTCAGCCTGACCCCACCCAGCAGGACAGCAGCTGCCGCCCAACCCCACCCAGCACGGCGGGGGAGGGGGGGTCACAGAAAGTTCAGGGGCTTCGCTGTGTAGAAGGTGTGCCCAGGAGTGGGTGTGGCAGTGAGGCGGACACCTCCTCCCTGCAGAAACCCAGGGCCTCCTCTCCTGACGCGCTCTGGGCAGCCGCGCCCAAGCGGCAGACCTGAGGTCTGGGGTGAAGAAGGGACTCCCCGCCAGAGAGCACCTTCCCCTGGCTGAGAAGAGGGAGGGTCGGATGGGGCTGCTGCTTGCGCTTATCTCCTAGCACCTGGAGGAGGAAATGAAGGCAGCAATTAATTGTACGAGGCGGGTGGTTTGTGCAGCTTAAATTTAGATAAAAAGTTTAATTATCCCTAAACCCTAATACAAATTAATTAGTCTTCCATATTAAGACGGTAAACTTTCCTGCTCTTGCCTTAGCCCAGGCATCACTGTAGACTACCGAGAATGTACCAGGAGAGGGCGGACAACAGGAAAGCATGGTGTCCTTAACACCATCCGTAAAGGGCGGACAGCTGCTCTACACTGGCAACAGCTAGGGTCTGAGCGAGCACCTCAGTCCACCCATACCTAAAGGTGTCTAGGAGGGGCTTTCTTACCCCCGTTACCCCCACCCACAAAGCCAAGATGGGGTCAAGAGGGGAGTCCTCATTTGCTTGAATGGAGAAAGACAAAAAGGAAATCAGGCTCTGGGTTTAAATCTTTCTCTAGGATATGACTTTTTCTATTTTTTTCCTTTCATTATTTTAGTTGTTTGTTTTTTGAGACAGGGTCTCAGTTTGTAGTTCAGGTGGTCCTGAACTCACTGTGGAGCCCAGGCCAGCCTCGAATTCACAGCAGTCTGCCTGCCTCTGCTTCCTGAGTCCTGGGATTACAGGCGTGAGTCACTGTACCCAGAGATGTGGTATCTATTGGACTGAACTCAGGACCTTTTGCTTGCCAGGCAGACGCTGGAACTACTAAGCTAAATCCCTGCTCCCCCCTTCCCTTTCTTATCCCCCTCTTACTCTAAAATTTTATGAGGAAATGGGTTGTAGATGCTATTAGGACTTAAGAGACCCACCATCAGCTCCCCCATCTCGATGCTTCTGGCCAGGTGGGCCCTGGGAGGGCCATGGAATAGAGTCCTTTTCCATCGTGTTCAGCACAACCATAATTAGTTGATATTTAATGAGTGTTTACTGTGTAAGAGGCACGTACTCCTTGCAACAGCTTTGGAAGGTAGGTTTTGCTCGCTAACTTGTACTTCCACAAACATCACTGAAGTGCTTTGAGCGGGGATCTGCATTTCAAGGATGTTTCTTAAGCCAAACATGGAGATGGATGGTTGTGCCAGCAATCTCAGCTACTCTAGAAGCTGAAGTGACGTGGAATGTGAACTTAAAGTCAGCCTGGGCAATTTAAGGACATGTTCCCCCAAAAAATGCTTCTTTGTGAATTAAAGGAAAACAAAAGCAGAGGTGAGAAATCTGGTTAAGAAACCTTTGCAAAAGTTCACTCTAGAAATAATGGTGATGAGCCCAAGGTGTGTTTAACATGTACTGCGTGCCAGGCTGAGCACATTAACAAATACTATCCCATTTAATCCCTCACAACAGCCCTGTAAAGTACATACTATTATTTTCTCAACACCAGGAAATTAAGGATGATGAGATGATAAGAAACATGCCCCTGTCACTCAGCTAACGAGCAGCACAGCCAGAGTTTGCCCCAGGCATTGGAGCTCTTCTAACAGCACACGGTTCTGCCGCCCCTGGCCAGCTGGCTGCTGGGAACCCTCCTCGCGGACCAGCCCTGCCTGTCACACACGTCTCTGTCACACACACGCCTCTGTCACACACACGCCTCTCTTCCCTCCCCTACCCAGAGGAGGAGGAAGCAGATCCCAGAGCAGGGCAATGGGAAATAAACCAACCCCAAGTCTAACCATAGCCGTTCTGTGTCTTACTTACTTGAGTAACCTTGAACAAGTCCTGTCCTCAGTGGACTCCAGCTTTTCATCCTGAAAGTGGCTTATCCCTCCCTGCTAGGGTGGGTTACTGTGAGACTCACCGATGTGAATCAAGTTCCTAGTACAGGCTCAGTACGTATGTTGTTTTCTCCCATCCTTTCATTCCCCATCTCTTTGATTATTTCCCTTGAAAGGGTTCCCAGGTGTTTCCCATCCCAGCCTCCCTTCTACGACGGGGTCCAGTTAATCAGTATCCTATAGATTGTACAGTGCCATGAAGTAGGCTGGATAAGGAGCGGAGGATGAACACACCTTCCCTCCTTCTGGGCACGACCCCGCCACTCCAGCCTGACACACATACAGGCTCTTAGTAGCTGTTATAGTGTTAGCCGCTGCTGAAATTAAATTCTCCAGTGATTTCTAACATACACTCCTTTTAAACCAGGTTTCTCCCATCAGCTGTACAAGTCAGTGATTATTCGAATTAAAATACCTGTGGTATCATTTATCTTGGTTAAAATTAATTTGGTTGATTTCAGCCAGGATTACAACCTGTTAAAATCCTTTTGACGCCCCAGGATTCTAATTCATGAGAGCCCGGCCACTTAGAAATTTGAGAAAATATTGCCGTAAAACAATCAGCTGTAACAGCCATAATGCCATCGTCATCATCATAGGATCCAAAATAGAACCGAAACAAAGTTAAGCAGATGTACTTTGTTTTGAAGCGAGTCAAAGGAAGGACCGAAGAGCTCGCCAGCAGGACAGTCGAGGGGAAAGCTGGCTCTCGCCAGACCACCTCTTGCCAGTCTCACCCTTTACGTGCGTCGGCCTTCTTCCTCTCAGCTAGGATCTGGTTTTCCCCACGCAGAGTGCATAGCTGCCAACAGTTGTAGAGCTTTACTTGTGGCAGCTTTAACTTCTTCAAAAGAGATTGATCTGCTCCCAAAAGTCCAATTCCAGGAAGGGAAAAAGTGCCCAACATCATTCGTCAGGAGGAAAATGCGAATCAGAACCACAGTGAGATACCACTCCATCCCTGCTGTGACAGCTCTAGTACCGTCCTCTCTAGGAAACAGCTGGATCCCTCACCGCTGGTGGGATGCAAAATGGTATAAGTTGGAAAGAAAACAATTTGGCAAGGTCTCAGACTGTTCAATGTGGTTTCCCCATCAGTCCTAGGGAAATGAAAACTTATGTCCAGATAAGAGCATGTAGGCAAATATTCACAGCAACATTATTCAGAGTGGGTAAAAAGTGAAAATAAACCAACTGTCTTGTTACCTTAGAATGAATTATCAGAATGTGGCATATCCTTATAATCGAATATTATCAAGACATGAGAAGGAAGTACTGAGACCTGCCACATGCCCGAAACTTTAAAACATTCTGCAGAGTGAAAGAAGTCAGACACAGAAGGCCACGTACTGTGTGAGCCTCTGTATCTGAAATGTCCACAACGAGAAATCTATAGTGACAGAACTAATGGTTGCTAGGAACGGAAGGGTGAGGTGTGGAGTGGTCACTGCTGCGAATGAATGTGATGCTTCCTCTGAAGTTTATAAAATGATAAACCTGTTGCTACTGTGATGAAGGTAAAGCACATCTGTGTAAATACACAAAAAACTGTTGAAATATATAATTTATTTAAAACAATGAATGCCGGGCTGGAGGGTTAGCTCTGGTTCCGGCGCCTGCCTCACAAGCACAAGGTCCTGAGTTCGATCCCTGGAAACCACATACAATGCTGGGCGTGGTGACTCACGCCCACCAGCCATCAATACCACATACCACAGTGCCGGGCTTGGTGGCTCACGCTTGTAATCCCAGCACTTGGGAGGCAGAGACAGGAGGATTGCTGAGTTTGAGGCTTGCCTGGACTACATAGTGAGCTCAGAGCCAGCCTGAACTACAAAGCGAGACCCTGTCTCAAAAAACAAAAAACAAAACAAAACAAAAAAAACAATGAATGCCATCTCATTCGAGAAAGAAGAGCTAACTTCAAGAATTCAAGTAATAACAAATGCTGGAGAGCTTGCAAGGAAAAGGAGCCCTTCTTTCTTATTAGTAGGAGTGTGAACTGGTACAACTACGGAAATCAGTATGGAGATTCTTCAAAAACTAAAAGTAGAAATTCCTTTTGACCCAATTATTCTCCTTTTGGGTATCTTCCCAAAAGAGTTAAAAGACATCATACCACAGTGATAAATGCACACCCGTGTCTTTAGCAGCACAATCCCTAATAGCTACATTTTGGAAGCAGCATATAAGTCCATCAACAGATAAATGGATGAAGAAAATGTGGTGTTTATATGCAGTTATTCTGCTGTAAAGAAGGATATACTTAATCCTTTGTAGGAAAATGGATACATGAGACCGTAATGTTAAGTGAAGTAAATCAGGTTAAATATCACATGCTTTCTCATATATGACAGATCCAATAGATGAATAAAGTACAAAATAAAAGACAATAGAAAAAAGAGAGGAAAACGTTACTGTAATTTAGCATGGCCAGCAATATGCAGAAGTGAACCATGACCTAGTACACTGTAATTGTTTTTACGGTTTATATGGTTTGGGTTTGAATCTACCTGTTAATCTGTTTATGATAATTAACTTGATAAAGACAAAAATAACTAAATCTAAAAAAAAGAAACATACAATTTAAATTGTTGAACTTTGTGATGTGTAAATTTAAAGCTGGTTTTTTTTTTTTTTTTTTTTTTTGAGACAGGGTCTCGCTTTGTAGTTCAGGCTGGCTCTGAGCTCACCTATGGAGCCCAGGCAAGCCTCGAACTCAGCAATCCTCCTGTCTCTGCCTCCCGAGTGCTGGAATGACAGGCGTGAGCCACCATGCCCTGCACTGTGGTATGTGGTATTGAAGGCTGGTGGGCGTGAGTCTCCACGCCCAGCATTGTATGTGGTTTCCGGAGATCGAACTCAGTACTTTGCACTTGCAAGGCAGGCGCCAGAACCACTGAGCTAACCCTCTGGGCCTTTAAAGCTGTTTTTAAACAAGTCCAGGAAAGGAACTCATTGACCCTGCCATGGGGTCCGATGTCCTACTGTGAATTTCCTGCACCGGTGGGAGTTGGAGAATGAGGGACTTTCTGTAAGGCTGTGGCAGCACCTGTGGACAGGTTATGTCCTCCTGGCAGGGGAAGACTATAGCTCCTGATCGAGTAGACTCTTTGCAGACAAAATGATACCTGTCCACCACATTGGCTACAGATAGAGAACTGACACCCAGATGCTGAATTAATTGCTTCTTCTGAGTCATGATCACCGTTGTAAAGATTTGTGGTAGAGATTCAGATTAAATCAATTACCCATCATCATTTAACTAGTAAGTGATAGGGGACTGGGGTTTAAACCCAGGTCTAATCCAGTCTCTTCTCTCAATTATCAGGTCATTCTGCCTCCCGCTTCTTTTATATAATTTGTTAAAAAAAATTCTGGAACATACCATTGGCATGTTCTAGACCCATTCTTTTTTTTTTTTTTTTTTTTTTGCTTTTTGAGACAGGGTCTCGCTTTGTAGTTCAGGCTGGCCCTGAGCTCACTATGGTACCCAGGCAAGCCGCCGTGAACTCAGCAATCCTCCTGTCTCTGCCTCCCGAGTGCTGGGATTACAGGCGTGAGCCACCACGTCCGGCATTGCATTCTTTATTTTATTTACACATTTACTCTTTCATTAGTTGAGACCTTTCTAACCTGAAAAGTGTTAACTTCGTTATGCTGGCATCGGGCCCCTACTGAAGAAGTGACAGAAAAGTAAAAGTGGTGACCATCCCTACTAATCACAGTACTGCCCACCCACATTCCTCTGTGCTGTCACGGGTATAAAGAACTGGAACAGGGCTGGAGGGTTAGCTCAGTGGTTCCGGCGCCTGCCTCGCAAGTGCAAGGACCTGAGTTCGATCCCCGGTAACCACATATAATGCTGGGCGTGGAGACACGCCCACCAACAATCAACACCGTATACCACAATGCTGGACGTGGTGGCTCGCACCTGTCATCCCAGCACTCGGGAGGCAGAGACAGGGGGATTGCTGAGTTTGCGGTGGCTTGCCTGGGCACCATAGTGAGCCCAGGGCCAGCCTGAACTACAAAGCAAGACCCTGTCTCAAA
>PVIC010054287.1:0-11591 GCA_004025085.1 Thryonomys swinderianus
CAGATTAGTGCTCCCAGTGGTGTGAATACATTTTCCTTATCCATTCATCTATTGATGAGTGCTTTGTATGAAAATGGACAAAAGTTGAGGTCATAATGTTAAGTGGATTAAATCAGACACATAAACTTCAGTATCT
Source organism: Thryonomys swinderianus (assembly GCA_004025085.1). Taxonomy (NCBI): domain Eukaryota; kingdom Metazoa; phylum Chordata; class Mammalia; order Rodentia; family Thryonomyidae; genus Thryonomys; species Thryonomys swinderianus. The sequence continues at coordinate 137 of PVIC010054287.1, forward strand.
CAAGGTTTATCTTGAGTAATTCACACCAAAAATAAAAAGCAAAAGGGCCAGAGATTAGCTTAGCAGTACAGTGCCTGCCTGGCAAGCACAAGGCCCTAAGTTCCATCCCTGGTACCAGATAAATAATAAAAAGCAAAATAAAAGATAGTAAATAAGAAGTAGGGAGATGGATCATTTTCAAAAGCGAAGAGGATCAAGAGATGGAGCAAGGGTGAGGAGGGAAGTATAGGGAATAAAAAGGAATTGGCATGTGTTATATACTGTACCAACTCCACACAAAATTTGTAAACATTGTGTACTAAACACAGTCACTAATAAACAATTTTTTAAAAAGAATATTCAAGTTTGTAACATTCTACACTGAAAGAAGCAGCATTCATATGAACTCTTTATTTCCTGGCAATGCAGAGGAAAAGAATCATCAGAGGGCCAGAGATTTAGTTCAGTGGTTCCAGTGCCTGCCTCCCAAGCGCAAAGCCCTGAGTTCGATCCCTGGTAACCACATACAGTGCTGGGCGTGGTGACTCACACCCAACAGCAATCACTACCACATACCACAGTGCCTGGCATGGTGGCTCATGCCAGTAATCACAGCACTTGGGAGGCAGAGACAGGAGGATTGCTGAGTTCCAGGATTGCCTGGGCTACATAGTGAGCTCAGGGCCAGCCTGAACTACAAAGCGAGACCCTGTCTCAAAAAAAAAAAAAAAAAAAAGAATCAGCAGAGCCTTGGGCTCTCAGAAATGTACTCTCACCAATATCTTGACCACTCTTTTAAGATCATGATACACAATATATTAATTACTGATATTCTGTAATTAGTTTTTTAAATTTTGTATTTCTATAGAAGTAAAAAAGTACTCTATACTTTATTAATATCTATATTACATTAAAAATAAAATAATGTGACAGCATTATGTTTGAGGTAGGTTTGAGAAATGTATTATGTATATATTGAAATACACATTTACAGTAAGTATCTGACTTTATGAACATTTAACTTGCAAACTTTCACAGAATGGACCTCATATTATGAGCATTTGTAGATGTGAACAAATCGTGGAAGCAGCTCACATGTCTGCTGGACAGTGTCACAGATGTGCTACTGTGTGCTATCCATGTACAAGGCCATAATGCACAGCAGTGCAGCACAGTCGGGGACTCCAGTGTTTGTGTGTGATGTGCTTGGCTATTTATGCTTCATAGTGTGCATTTGTGTCCAAGGTGCACTCATCAGACTTGTTAATCAATATGACTTATGAACATTCTCCTTGAATGGAAATCATCCCTAAGTCAGGGACTTACTGTTCCTATATTACAGTGTATACAATACATCTATAGCTTAACATATGTATTTCCTGATGGTTTTGTTCAAGGGCTCTGATCATTCTGTGCCACCTGTCACCCGGTCTGGCTGGTTACCATGCCATCTCCGTCATCCGACGACCTCGGGACGGTGAGCCAGGACGCAGAATCACAACTCCCAGACTCCCTGTCATTTGAGAAGCTTCTCCCCTTTATCATGGAAGTTACAGGCATTTATATAGGGCGGCTTGGGATATGACTGGATGAGAGGGAGAGAGCAGTGCTCCCGGAGGGGTTTGATTAGACTCAAGGGTGGAAGTAGCAATGTATGATTGGGCTGCGTCATCTGCATCACCTGTATCACCTTCTTAAAGGGTCACTGCCTATTTGTCCACCAGGAGAGAGTGAGAGAAGAGAAGAAGTGGAAGCACCTGGAGAAAGGTTTGGCCACAGCCACTCCCATAATGAAGGTGATTCAATTTCCTTTAAGTGGGGAGACACTGCCTGCAAATCATTCAAACTCCAGTGACCATGGACACACTTTTGAGCCTCTTATGAATTATATTCTAAAAAGAACTGAAATTCTCTGCCCAAAGCTTTTCCAAGTTCCTTTTAATATGATTCCTGATATGCATTTGAAATTACCAGATAGGGCAATCCACAGGAAGATCATTTACTATTGTTGGAGCACCTAGAGATAATGCAAGTATCCTATTCTTAAATTTCTTGAAAATTTTTAAATACTTGGAAGATACTCTCACATAAAAGACTAATATCTAGAACATATAAAGAATTGAAAAGATCAGCTCTCTCAAATTTAAATGTTCAATCCAAAAATGGACATCTGAGACAAATACACACTTCTCAGATGAAGATGTACAATGGCAAATAAATACATAATAATATTTGCCATCACTGGTCATACAAGAGATGAAAATTAAAACACTGAGATTTCATCTCACTCCAGAAAGAATAAATATCATCAACAAATCAACCAATAACAAATACTGGTGGGGCTGTGGGGAGTAAGTAATTCCTGAAAGAATTAAAAGCACCTCACACTATGAACATGGAAGTACATATATCCCTGTAGTGTGTTGCTTTTAATTCTTTTAGGAAGATGCCCAGCAGAGTAATAGCTGGGTCAAATGGGATCTCTAATCCCAGTTGTTTGAGAAATCTGCACATGGATTTCCACAGTGGTTGCACCAGTCTAGACTCCCATCAACAGCAGAAAAGGATTCCTTTTCCCCACCAGCATTTGTTATTAGTTGATTTTTTTCATAGCAGCCATCCTTTCTGTAGTGAAATGGAATCTCAGTGTTCTAAACTGCATCTCTCAGGTGGCCAGTGATGTTGAACATTCTTCCATACATTGATTTGTTGTTTCTATTTCTTCACCTGAGAAATGTCGGTTCATTTCAGATGTCCATTAAATTGAGGTGATTTGATTTTTTTAAGTTCTTTTATATTATAGGTAGTCAGGAACACCTGGTAAAAAAAGATTTCCCACATAGTGGTTTGTCTCTCCAGTTTACTAGTGGTTTCTCTTTCTGTGCAGCAGTGGTTTAATAAGAGGAAATCCCAGGTGCTAATTCTTTGTACTAATTCACATGCAACTGAGGTTTTGTTTATGAAGTCTTTTCCTACACCAATGTCTTCAGAAATTCTACCTAGGGCTGGAAATGTAGCTCATTGGCACTGAGCCTGTCTGGCAAATGCAAGTTCCTGAGTCTGAATACTGTACTACCAAAAAATAAAAAGAATTCTACCTAGCCTCTCCTCCAGCAGGCTTAGTGTTTCTGTTTTAATATTTAGATCTTTAATCCATTTTTATTTTACACTTGATCTTAGCCAAAAGGCCAAGAAGCAATAAGCCATTTTTATTTTAGTTTAGTGCCTGAGAGGCATGGGTTTATATAGTTTTAATCTTTAACAAGTTGGGACCCAATTTTTTCCAGCACCATTTGTACCTTCAGGACATACTCATAAGTGAAGTAAATAGGTCACAGGTGTGCAAATATCATATATTTTCTCTGATATGAGAAACTGAAGTTTTAAATGTGTTCTAGAATGCATGATTGATATTGTGAAGTAGTAAATATTCAAAGGGTAATGGGATAGAGGTAAATAATGAAGAAAGAAAAAATTAACGTTAAGAAAAGGAAACAATGCTGTGTATATAGGAGTGGGGGGAAAGGTAGGGTGAGGAGGGGAGGGGGAAAATAAGAATTAAGTTGTGTCATATACTGGTACAAATTCTCAATGTGGAGTGTAATTGTGATGTAATTGTGATGTGTACATATAATGTACCAATAAAATGTACCAATAAAACAAATGAAATGACTTAGTATGTCTGCAGTTGTTTCTTCTAATCTGCTTCATTGATCCTCAGGTCTGTTTCTTTGCCAGTTCCATGCTGTTTTTATCACAGTAGCTTTGTAGTATAGTTTCAAGTTGGGTATTGTGATACTCTCTGCCTTGTCTTTGTTGCCTAGAATTACTTTTGCTGTTCTAGGTCTCTTTTAATTCTAAATTAATTTGTGTGTGTATGTGGTACCAAGAATCAAACTTGGGCCCTTGGGCCCCAAAATTAATTTTTGGAGTGAAGTTAGGACAGAACCTACCCAAGCAGGAAGAGACTTCAGAGTGCTTGGGGCTCTTTTCCTTGCTGTTGCTCCATCCCCAGGATGTCATTTCCATGGAGAGAAAGCTAAAAGGCAGTATAGATGGACAGGTGGGAGAAGAAAAGTGTACTGGCATATTGGGAAGGAAGGCAGGTAAGAAGAGCAAAGAGTGATGTCTTCACTCAAAAAGTGGGAGCCATGTCAGCCCCCACAGATGTGGAAGAGGGACAGATAACATGACCACGTGTGACACCACAGGGCCCACTGAGTACTCCCTAACTGGCTGTGGGAGCCATAGGAATAGCCACCCTTATATACTGAGCATTTTGTTAGTCTGGTAACTGGTGCCCACAAACCTGGAGTCTGGCAAGCTCTGCTCTGTCACCTGCTTGCTGGAGACTCAAGGCCGATGGGCAGTTGTGCCTCGAAGACAGTGTGCCAACATCCCTGCTTTATAATATGCCAGGCAGAGAATTCTCCCCTCCTCCACCTTTCTGTTCTGGGGAGACCCTCACTTGACTGGAGGAAGCCTGTTCACACTGGGGAGGGCCGCCTGCTTGTGCAGCTCACCCATCCAGAGATAATCCCATCTAGCACCACCTCATAGACACCCCAGGAGGCACCTGTGAGCACCTGTGGAAACATGGAAAACGAGCCACCTCAGAGGTTTGGTGGTGTTTTCCAGTCCTACAAAGATGAGAAGGCTCCAGGGTGTCTGGCTTTCACACATCCACAGCAGGGAATTTAACTGGGAAGTGTGGAAACCACAGAGATGTGCTGGACAGGCTGTACCCATACTCTGGAATGAAAGTGGATCCCACAGCAAGATACCAAGATGCTCAGTGTAACAGGAGTTGTGGTTGGTGTGACTTCCACAGGCCGCTGCATCCATCTCCAACTACAAACACTACTAAGAGCAAGGTGAAGCATGGGCAATCTCATGACCAGGTCCTAGCTGGCTGGAGTGCAGCCCCTCTGCCAGCCCCTCCCACCCCCAGGAGTTCTTGGCTATACCCATACTGTAGCCATTGCCTGCAGGTTGAGTCGGCCACATCTCAGTGTGGAAGTGCCCAGACACAGAGGTGCTCCTGCCTCTAAGCTCTCCAAGCCCCTGTGGAGGGCCCAGGTCTCCTTGGCCAGAGTTGGTTTAAGCTGCAGCATTAACCAAGCAGAGCCTTGCAAGGCTTTGGGTGAGCCACAGTGTCTGCTCAGGCAGGACCTGGAGGCAGAACTGGCTAGTGCTGTGAGCAGGAGCAGCCTGGAATGAAGGTCTGGATGCTCACTGGCCTTCCAGTCCCTTGGCAGGGAAACGGGGACTTACGTGTACTAACCAAGGTGAACCAAGAACCATAGGCCCAGATGAATCATGGTTTCATGACTACTACTTATACCACAGTTTACAGCTACCTAGCACACTCCATCCAGAGGAAGATTGCGAAACTAGGGCAGGGCTCAATGGTAGAGCACTTGTCTAGCAGGCATGCAGCCCTGGGCTCTATTCTGAGTACCAAAGGTTTTGTTCTTTTGTTTATAATAATCATTTTTGCCCAATTTCTCTATTCTTTCTCTACATACTAACTGAGGCCTCGGATTGCTTTGCCAAGGGGCCAAGTTTTTGCATAATCTTACTAGGCTTGTGGCTGGAAATAAAAATTCTGTCCTCCCCCCTTGAGAGCAGGATGTGCCCACCACATCCCCAGAGGGAGAAGTAAACAGAAGTGATGAAAATCTGGGCAGCTCCCTGGAAGCCCAGCCCTCCCCACTCAGTCCTACTCCTGCACCAGGCATGGAGGCAGGGAACTTACCAGCATGCACATCCAGCTAGGGGCCAGGTCGAGATCAGCCTGACACAGACCAAGGCAAGGAATCCTGAGGAAGAAGGACAAGGTCAGGGTGGCTGGTGACCAGCTCGTGCCAGCCTTGATCTGAGCCTTCCCTCTCTGAGGAGAGAGCTAATGTGACTTCAAACCCCACTTCTGTAATGCACCAGAGGCTCGAAATATGGTCATGGTCTGGGGAGACCTTAACCTCTCCTGGGCCCACACTGGAAGCTCAGCCCTGGCCCCAGGCCTCCTCTGAAGCCTGTCTCTGGAAACCTGGTCACCTGCCATTCCTGTGCAAAACCAGCCCTGTGCCAGCACCCACACAGTCAGAGCCAGGCAGACTGGAGCCACCCCACCTCCTCCCAGCCAACCTATCGCCTGGGTCCCAATTCAAGTCCTCTCAGCTTTGGCTTCTACTTTGCAGAATGAGGGAGCAGTCCCCTCTTCTCAGACCTGCTTGCTAGAAACGGCAGTGACAGTAAGCTGCCAGGGTGGGGACAGCACAGGGTGGCAGCTTTCACTCTCCCCTCTTCCTGTCATCACCATGAGATCAGCCCCCAGAGGCAATGATCCCAGGACCTCTGGCCACAGCTGCTCCCTACTCCCTGTTTTTGCCCTCTGGGTCCTCATCTTCTGCCTCAGGCTGACAGACAGAGGGGCACCTTCACAGTACAGGTGACCACCTGGGCGTTTCTTCCTGGGCAGCTCCTGAGCACAGAGCGCACCACTGCCCTCCGCAGGCTTCTTCCTTAGGAGGGAGAAACTTTCTAAGCTTTCAACGTGCAGTGGGAACGGAGCAACTCTCCCCCCTGGCTTTGCAGCCAGGCACATTTGTGACCACTCTCAGGCATTCACAGCTGGGCACATCTTCTCCAACCCTGCTGCCTCATTGGCTAAAGAATAAACTATGAATAAACAGTAAATCAGAGATGAACTAAAGGAGAAACAGGTCCAGCAACCAAAGCATCTTGAGCACATTCACTCATGCTCTTTCCAAGCAGACAGGGTGCCGGGAGGCAAGGGAGATCTGCCTGGTCTAGACCCTGGGGCACCTACCCTCATCGTTCCTGCCAGCTTAGCCATGGTATGAGAGGCCCAGCCTCGCCTTTCCACAAAATCAGAGGAGAAAGTTCTACCCTGCAGAACAGAGAAAGGAAAGGCACTAGAGACCACACCAGGTCTGCTGCCAGCTGGCCACGCCTACGTTTAGTTCCACCAGGTTGCTGCAAGGGACCCTAGTGGGCCCAACACAAAAACCAGAAAACACTTCATCCTTTGAGGGGAGGGGCTTTCATGAGGGCGCTCTGAAAATCACAATATGATCCCAGGCCATTTTTTTTTTTAAACAGCATCTCGCTTTGTAGTTCAGGCTGTCCCTGAGCTCACTATGTAGCCCAGGCAAGCCTCAAACACACAGCACTCCTCCTTCCTCTGCCTCCCAAGTGCTGGGATTACAGATGTGAGTCACCACACCCGGCATTGTGTTTACAAGACATCAAACTCAGGACCTTGCACTTGCTAGGCAGGCACCGGAACCACTAAGCTAAATCTCTGGCCCTCTCATGTCATTTTTTCTTATTATAAATCTGCATTCCTTACAGAAGTTTAGGAAAGAGGGGGAAAATGAAAGAAAAAAAGGTTACCTGTAGTTCTCCTATCCATTGTTCACAATTCAGGACATTTCCTTCCACTCCATTTTCTTTCAAAAGTGGTATATGAATATTTAGGTTTACATGCTGCTTGTGCTCACTTTGGCAGCTCATATACATGCTACTTTTTTTTTCAGGACAGTTTGTAGTATTGTTTACAGCTTCCTCATATACTCCCCAAAACACCCCCAGATGCCGTGGCACAGTACAGGAGCAGATGTCTGGCTGAGCCTTCACTGCTAGCCCTGGGGTTGCTTCCTTCTCACCCTAATAAACAGCAATAGCATGGTGATCCTGGTTCTGCATCTCAAAAGCACCCTCAGGTCACTGCCGCAGGCACTGGCCAGCCAGTCTCCCTGTCCGCTTCCTTGTTAACCACCTTTCTGCAGATGAGGGTGCAAGTCTTCAGCACTTCACACACGTCCTACCAATTGGAATCCACATTTTTAAATTTCAAAGCCCCAGTCAGCATAGATCCCTGAACAAACCCACAGGAGGAAAGTCTCCCGTAGAACTATTCAAAAGCCCAGGAACGTCATGTGCGTAAGATGTAAACTTGTCTAGTATTGAGTCTTCTTGTTACCACTGTCACTTGAACCCAGACAGACATATTTCTAGATTTCTATACCTAAATTTGCTTTGCTTCTTCCCTTGCCCCCTGTGTTAAGAGACTGCTACAGTGACCCACGCAATAGGTGCACAGCTAGAATCCCTGCAGAGAGAGCACTGGTGTCAGGCAAAGGTGGGCTCAGACTGCCCCATCTGGAAGGTGGGTCTTAACAAATGCACCCCCCCTTCCTTCCTGCTGCATGTTGAATGAGTCCTAAGAGTGTGCACCATCTGTAAGAGAAGGGCGCAGAAGTCTGCTGCATGTTTCGAAAGGGAAGGAGTATACACAGATATGCACAGGACAGGGGAGGGGAGTCCAGGGATAGTCTCCCTGAGGCTGAGATCTGGAGCTGGAACCTGAAGGGTGAGAGAGAATAAATTATGGGGAGGATAATTCAGAAAGATATTCCAGCAGAGGAAGCAATGAGCCTGAAAGATCCCCTCAATCACCGGGCGTGGTGGCTCATGCCTGTAATCCCAGCACTCGGGAGGCAGAGACAGAAGGATTGCTGAGTTCAAAGCTTGCCTGGGCTATATAGTGAGCTCAGAGCCAGCCCGAATTACAAAGCGAGACCCTGCCTCAAAAAAAAAAAAAAAAATAAGATCCCCTCAATCACAGTGCGCTTCCACGCTGAGCTGCAGCCCCACCTTGAAACCATCAGCTCCACCCTGGAAGCATCTCCAGCAGCCTCTCTCCCACCCAACACCAAGACCATCTCTACTGCCCACCCCACTCTGACTCCCCAGAGAGAGAGGCAGACAACTCAGGAAGATGAGACCCCCCGACCCTATACTCTCCTCCCCAGCCATGAGGGGGCATTCTCTCCCCGGAAGCAGGGGACCCTAAAATCCAGTCTGTACCACCCAAGAGTATAGAACAACACAGCTGCCTATTAGGGGCCAGAGTGTGTCTTTCAGTTCACATTCAACAGGCCAGATGGTCGCCAGCGTGACATGGAATGCAGCCCCTGGTCATCAACTGACCAAAGTCCTGACCCCACTGTGCACAGGAGAGGCGATACCTGACAAGACAGTGTGATGTAATATGGTAAATCTATACAGTACAGATGGTCCTGCACTTAGAATGCTTCAATTTGGGATATTAAGATCATAATGTTGCCAATGTGGTATTCAACCAGGTGTGGTGGGCACATGCCTATCATTTCATCACTCCAGGAGGCTGCAGCAGGAGGACAGCAAGCTGTAGCCCAGTCTGGGCAATTTGGCAACTTAGTAAGACCCTGTCTCAAAATAAAAACAATTGGAAAAGGGCTGGGATGTACCTCAGTACAAACACTCAGAACTGCAAGAAGAAGAAAGAAGGAAGAAGATGAAGACGAAGACGAAGACGAAGATGAAGACAAAGAAGAAAAGAAGGGCATGAACCCTCACCAGAAGCTTTTAGAGGAAAATGCCAGCCAGCGGGCTGCAAGAGGGCACAGGCTCAGCTTTGTGGCTCCAGGCAGTGTAGACACCCTGGCACAGCCCGGTGCCCCTAAAGAGACTTGCCCTGCCTGGCTGAGCACCACTCTTTGCTCGGGTATGAGGATACGGTGGACAGCAGAGACGCGACTCAGCCAGACTGAACCCTCAGCTATCTGAGCTGTCCCTCGTGGGTCTGCCAGCCAAACCCTTGCAGCCCACTTCCTCTCTGAGATGAAGACAGTGACAACCCAGGCCATGCCCCCAGGTGAGCACACCTGGGGCCTCCCACCACCATGACAGAACGTGGGCACTGCCGGCCCTTTCCCCTAGCACTGCAGCCCCCATCCACATTCATAGAGCTCCGTAGCCAGGTAGAGCCCTTCCTCAGACCGACCACCCTATCCCTCACTGTGCGGCTGGAAAGGCTTTCAGAGGTATGGCTCCATCCGTCAGCAATATTTATGTGGTTGTCACAACGTGATGCAGAAATACTCACACATATAAAAAGGCCTGCCTTTTGATACCTATAGATTATAGTAACCTGTGGATACAGAGAGTTAGGGCTACACAGGAAAGTGATTTTGACATAACTGTCAAACTCCTAGCACAGCTTTTTTCACATTCATCCACAGATGGGGCCTCAAAGGTCCTCCAATAAAGCATTCTGTAAGGTGTTCAATCCCACCCTGAGCCATCCATCCCTACTCTAGGAAGGGACCTCTCACCCCCAGACAGCCCACCTCAGCTTGGATGCAGGGCAGGAGACAGAAGGGAAGGCAAAGGCCAGGGCTCTGGCCTGGAGCCCTCTGATATCCTGAACCCAGCTCCTGCCCTCAGGGTGAGGCACCAAAGACACACAGAGCTGGGAGAGAATGGGCTTCACACTGGCTGCTGCCTTCCACAGCCTCCATGGAAGGGATTTTCAATGGTGGGCTCCTTTTCCAAGTAACAGTTCAAGAGGAAGCATCCTGTACAAAACAGGCAAAAGTGGCCTGCGGCTGGATGGATTGGGTGGGTGCTCTGGAGCTCCTCCCTGCCCACTTCACCTGCCCACTCCTGGCAGCACGGCTCAGTCTGGCACAGCCTGCACTCTCCATGTAGGAACCCACTTCCTGCTCCAGAGCCCCAGCCTGTAGCCAGCCAGCTTGAGAGCCATAGAGCTTTAATGTGCTGTTTGGAGCTGTGTGAATCCTACAACCAGATAGAGCCCATCCCAGACTCGCCTCTGGTGAAACAATGCCACTATCCACAGGACTCACAGAACCAACCACTCTGATTTTATCTCTTGGGCACTGTACTGATGCCAAGACCACCCTTTGAGCAGATCTGAATCCTTGGAACCCTGGACTCCAGGGAAGCACACATCTGTCCATCTCGCAACTGCACCAAGCCCACACAGGCCACTGAAGGCTCCTGCTATCAGAGGCGTGGCCCTGCAGAATTACCTACTGGGAACATCTAACCCTCACCCTAATCCTAACTTTAATCTTAATCCCCAGCAAAATGCCCTTCTCAGGCCAGAGATTTAGCTCAGTGGTTCTGGTGTCTGCCTAGCAAGCGCAAGGTCCTGAGTTCAATCCCCAGTAACCACATATGACAATACTGGGTGTGGTGACTCACACCCACCAGTAATCACATACCACATACCACAGTGCCAGGCATGGTGGCTCATGCCTATAATCCTAGCATTCAGGAGGCACAGGCAGGAGGATTGCTGAGTTTGAGTCTTGCCTAGGGTATATAGTGAGCTCAGGGCCTGAACTACAAAATGAGACCATATCTCAGAAAACAAAACAAACAAAAATAAGTGCCTTTCTCCTTTCCAGTAAATTACATGACATATACTTTTCATTTTTCCTCTGGCTGGAAGGAAGTTTCAAATCAAAAAGGCAGGTGCTGGGCACAACTTTTGAGTGAGGAACCCTACCTTCCTTGTCCATTCATCTGCTGGGTTAGAAGCACTTGTCTGTAAGAACCTTGAATCTTTTCTTTTTTTTTTTTTTTTTTTTTTTTTTTT
>PVIC010054288.1:0-11505 GCA_004025085.1 Thryonomys swinderianus
CGCCCGGACAGCGCCTTCCCCCGGGAGAGACGGCCTTTCTCTCCCACCCCAACTATGTGTCTTCTGGCCTCCTGGTTTTTTCTTCACTGCTGGGCTTAGCAAGAACCTTGCCCAACTGCTATCTGATGAAGTGGCTGCTTGATTGAGCCTTCGGTGGGCCTGTGCTGGCTGCTCTGTCTGGGGGCTCAGGGCCCCCCACTAGCTCCTACACTAGCACACAGCACGTCCCCACTCGAGAAGCGACCATCCCGCTCTGCAGCGGGATCCCACTCTCCAGTCCAATTCGATTGCTATCTAACCGGGGACACCAGGTTTTAGGAAGAAACGGGAAGGCAGACGGGTAACCTCAGTACTCAGGAGACTGAGGCAGGAGGATGGCCCGCAGTTTGGAGCCAACCTGGGCTACGGGGTGAGTTCGAGACCAGCCTGAACTACAGTGAGATCCAGTCCCCTCCAAAAAAATATCACAAGGATGAAGGTAGAGATTAAGAGCTTGACTTGTATGCACATCACTGTATCTCTCTCTCTTTCCCTCTCTCCCATTTTTTTTCTTTTTTGCTGTACCAGGGATTGAACTCAGGAGCTTGCGCTTTGTGAGCCAGGCAGGTGTCACTGAGCTTACCCCTCAGCCCACATCATGCATTTCAGCAGGGGGGGTCTTGCTGTTTTTCTGTCACGATCCCTCCTGTCTTAGCCTCCCCAAATGCCGGCATTCAGACATATGTTATGTGCCTGTCTGCTGCAAACTTATTTTAAAGAACTTTGACATGAAAGTATGAACAAAGTATAATCGGGGTTGCTTTTTTCTGCCCAGTACTGAGACTTGAACCCAGGACCTTCACACTGCGCCACATCCCGGCCCTTTTTGTATTTTGCCTTGGGAGGTCATCTCCCAGAGTGACCCAGGCCCAGCCTCCCAGGGAGTTGAGATCACGGGTCCCCCTGCAGCTTGGGGTTAGGCGAGCAGGCAGAGATAACAAGGCAGCCGTGTTAATCCCCATTCCCACAGAAGCTATCACCTCAGAAGTCCTCCTGCAAATTACTCAGTGTGTAACTTCTACAAAGGAGAAAGGAGGGCGGCACCTGGAGGCCAGCCAGAAATTTAGAAACCAGCCCTAGCTGGGTGTGGCGGCTCACGCCTGTCATCCCAGCACTTGGGAGGCAGAGGCAGGAGGACTGCTGAGTTCAAGGCTTGCCTGGGCTACATAGTGAAAAGAAAACTTTTCAAATACATATGTGACAGGAATAAAATGTATAAGTAAAATATATATTTTTAAAAAAGAATTATGTTCTGCACAGTAGGAATGGACCAGTTCAAGGCAGGAAAAGAGGAGCACGGAGCAGAGTGGGAGCCAAAGCATAAGGGGGAACATGGGGGAGGAGCTCCCTGGAGGCTTCTTCTGCGTCTTCTGCTCCTCAGGCTGCCATCAAGCCGAGGCTGTCCAGTCAAAGACCTGCCAGCATCCTGAGAATGAAGATAGCACTTTCTTTCAGGCTGGCCTCGAACTCACAGCAATCCTCCTGCCTCTGCCTCTGGTGTGCTAGGACCACAAGTGTAAGCCCTCACGCCCGGCACTGTGATGTGTGGTCCTGACGCAGGAGAGTGAAGGCCTAACTCCCCACCTGAAACGCGAGTTCGTGTTCTCTAAAAATCGAAGGATTAATTTTAGGAACAACGGAGGTTTGAGTAAGAAAATTTTATTGAGAGAGAAAGCTTCTGCCTTAAGAGAGACAGAAGGGGGGCCCGGAAAGTGGGTAACCCCCCTACCTCACTTTTTAGAGGGCTTTTATGGAGCAAAGCCATGAGGTGAGGCGGGTCTGAAATAGGGGGCTGTGGGGAGCCAGCAGGAGCCAGGAAGACAGCAAGCAGACTTGCAAAACACCCTTCTAGCTGAAATGCCAAGATTGCGGAAAGTAAGATAAGGATAGAGCAAAGCCTACAGTCAGTTGGAGTCTCTCCCCTCTGTAAAATTCCCCCTTTACTCCCTGCCCTATGTATGTTACCGCCCTACTTGCAATAAACGAGACTTGCTCAGAAAGCCTGTCTTGTCTCCATCTTTTGTGCCCTCCTATTCCTCCCTTTGGTTTCCAGATGCGAGCTCCTGTTGACTGTTCCGCAGGCCGGGACAACTGGCGCCCAATGTGGGGCTTGATCCTGTGCTGCCACGGTGTTGAGCGCTGTCCTTAGAAGAGTGAGGGCCGGCCAGCCAACGCAGACATTGGTCACCACGACACCACCCGAGTCGCTGGGAGATCTGAGGTAAGTGGACAACGCCTTGATGGAATAGTAGGAATTAAGCTCTAGTAGTTCATTTTCAAGAGATAAAGGCTAGAAGATTTTCAAACGCAGAAGGGTAAGGGATTTATTGGGTTTTTTATTATTAAAAAAATGGGACAAGAAATTAGCATTCAAGAGAAATTTATACAGGGTCTAAAAGACTCTCTGATTGCGGAGGGTCAAAGTCAAAAAAAAGGACTTAGTTCATTTTTTTAAGCTTCTAACAGATATCTGTCCCTGGTTCCCACAGGAAGGTACAATAGATGATAAAAGATGGGAACGTGTGGGGAAACGCCCTTAATGATTATTACAGGGTTTTCGGCCCAGAAAAGGTCCCTGTGACTGCCTTTTCCTATTGGAATATCATTTATGAAACCTTAAAAGTCCGTCATCGTGACGAGGATGTCCAACAGGTGGTAAAGGAGGGAGAGTCTTTCCTAAAAAGGGAACTCAGCCGTAGTTATTCTTTCCTGGAATTAGGCTCCCGCCCACAAGAGAGGGACTCTGTTTCTATAACCGTGCCCTCCGCCGGTGAAGAACCTACTTCGCCCCCTCTTGCCTCACAGAGTTTACCCTCACCTCCTGACAAGCTCGACTCCTCAACTTCCCCACAATGCCCGCAAAGGCTTTATCCGTCTTTGAGGGCCTTTCACTCTGAAATTAGGCATAACAGGGCCGGAGGGCTAGCTCAGTGGTTCCAGCACCTGCCTCGCAAGCACAAGGTCCTGATTTCGAACCCCGGTAACCACATATAATGCTGGGCGTGGAGACACGCCCACCAACAATCAACACCGCATACCACAGTGCTGGACGTGGTGGCTCACACCTGTCATCCCAGCACTCGGGAGGCAGAGACAGGAGGATTGCTGAGTTTGCGGCGGCTTGCCTGGGCTACATAGTGAGCTCAGGGCCAGCCTGAACTACAAAGTAAGACCCTGTCTCAAAAAAAAGCAAAAAAATTTAAAAAAATAAAATTAGGCATAAAAATAATGATGAGTTAACTCCTGAGGACAAAGCTGATCTGGAGGAAGAAGCTGCCAGATATCACAGTGAGGATGGGCTGTCGCCCTCACCTCAACCCCCTCCATATCATGTCCAGTTGCCCCTTTTTACATATGAGGCATCAACAAAAGGAGAGGATGGTCTACCTAGGGACATTCCGTCTCAAAAAGAGTTGGCTCTTCAGGTTCAGAGGCTCCGCCAGACTCTCCAATTTAAAAGGGAAGAGCTAGAGTTATTAGAGCAGTTTCAAAGGCTAGACGCAGATTTGACCTCTCGCAAGGCTACCATCCAAACCCCCTCCCGTGTTCCAGCCCCCACTCCATCCTCTGGGGCTGCACATAGGAAAACTTTTCGGTCGTCACCTTTAGATCTTTTCCCAGTTGTTGAAACCCCTGCTCAGGGTGAAGACAGTGAAGAGGAGGGAGATCCTGTCAGGGAATATAAGTGCCTGGGTTTCAAAACTTTAAAAGAGCTGAAATCAGCTGTAGTTCAATATGGCCCTGTCGCCCCTTTTACACCCGCCATACTGGACACCTTGGGGGATCTCTGGCTCACGCCAAACGATTGGTACCGCCTTGCAAGAGCCACTGTCTCAGGGGGAGAATTTGCTTTATGGAAGTCTGAGTTTTCTGAGGCCTGCAGGGAAACCGCCCGTCGTAGCCAGGAAAATGATAGAGGGGGAGAGGTCTGGACTTTAGAAATGTTGCTTGGGGAAAAACCTTATGATACTAATGATAGCCAGAGCAAGTACCCCTCCAGGCTATATGCTCAGATACAAAATGCCGCAGTTAAAGCCTGGAGAAAACTCCCTCAAAAAGGGTCGGCTACCACGTCCCTAACAAATATAAGACAAGGACCTGATGAGCCTTGTCCTGACTTTGTCAGCCACCTTACCAGCGCAGCTGAAAAAATCCTCAGCATCTCTGAAACTGAAAGCAAATTCTGCTTGCCGAGATGCTATCCACCCTCACCGAAGGAGAGGCACTCTTTCAGATTATATTCCACTCTGTTCAGATATAGGCGCCAAACATCGCCTAGGTTTAGCCATTGGTGTCGCTTTTAAAAAAATCATGAATATTCCTCCACCGCAGGGCAAATGCTTTAATTGTGGCCAAGGAGGACACCTTGCAAAAACCTGCCCTGCACCCAAGCAAAACAAAGGCAGGCCCCCTGGCCTCTGTCCTAGGTGCAGGAGAGGGAGACGTTGGGCTGCTCATTGCCACTCTAAGACAGATGTTTCAGGCAACCCTTTGCCCCCCAACCAGGGAAACTTCCAGCAGGGCCAGCCCCAGGCCCCGACAGGCAACCACAACTTTGGGGCGATTCAGTTTGTTCCACAGGCCTCCAACAACCATGGGCCATTACAGAACTCTTCAGAACTACCTCAGGCAGGACAGGACTGGACCTCTGTGCCAGCTCCGACACAATACTAACGCCCGAGATGAGAGCCCAGCCTCTGCCTACTGGCATGCTTGGCCCTTTACCCCCTGATTATTTTGGACTATTGCTAGGCAGGCACAGCCCTGTAATAAAGGGCCTGCACATGTACCCCGGGATCATAGACAACTCCTTTAAGGGCGAGGTGAAGGTTATGGCTTCCACGAAAGAATCACCCGTGGCCATCCGTCAAGGGCAGAGCATAGCACTGTTACTTCTTTTGCCTCTGAAGCCTCAGCCTAAATGAAACAAAGGCCGTACATCTTTGGACACCTACTGGGTTCAAAATATTTCTCCTCACAAACCCATGCTAAAATTAAAACTTGATGGAAAGAGCTTCGAGGGCCTTATTGACACAGGCACGGATGCAACTATAATTAAGAAGGAGGACTGGCCCAGGTCTTGGCCCCTCACTGCCAGCCTCACCCAGTTACAAGGCATAGGCCAGAGCCAAAACCCTGAGCGGAGTGCTAAATTGTTAATCTGGGAAGATGAAGAACGTACTTCAGGACATGTCCGCCCATACGTGCTCCCTGGACTCCCAGTCACCTTATGGGGATGGGATATATTGTCTCAAATGGGACTTATGAAGTTTAGCCCCAACGAGGTTATCGCTTCTCAAATATTAAGCCAGGGTTTCCTCCCCGACAAGGGCTAGGAAAAAATGCGCAAAGCAAAAAAGATCCGATTCAGGTCACAAAGAGGCCTCCGCGGTTAGGTCTGGGAAATTTAGCCTAGTGGCCACTGACAAGCCTGCAGCCCATGCAGATCAGATAATTTGGAAGACTGGTGAGCCTGTTTGGGTGGATCAGTGGCCACTCAGTTCAGAGAAACTATCCGCTGCCCAACAGTCAGTACAGGAACAACTTGCAGCGGGACATATTGAGCCTAGCAACTCTCCTTGGAATACACCTTTTTTTTTTTTTGCTTTTGAGACAGGGTCTCGCTTTGTAGTTTAGGCTGGCCCTGAGCTCACTATGGTGCCCAGGCAAGCCGCCGGGAACTCAGCAATCCTCCTGTCTCTGCCTCCTGAGTGCTGGGATGACAGGCGTGAGCCACCACATCCGGCATTGTGGTATGTGGTATTGATTGCTGGTGGGCATGTCTGCACACCCAGCATTATATGTGGTTACCGGGGATCGAACTCAGGACCTTGCGCTTGCGAGGCAGGCGCCAGAACCACTGAGCTAACCCTCCGGCCCTAAATATACCCATTTTTGTCATTAGAAAGAAATCCGGGAAATGGAGGCTTCTTCAGGACCTCGGAGCAGTCAATAAAACCATGTTCTGATGGGAGCCCTCCAGCCAGGTATCCCCACCCCTGTAGCTATTCCCTCCGAGTATCTAAAAATTATAATAGACCTTAAAGATTGTTTCTTTACTATCCCTTTACATCCTGCAGACCGCCAACACTTTGCCTTTAGCTTGCCTAGGGTCAATTTCACAGGCCCAATGAGAAGGTTCCAATGGAAGGTCCTTCCTCAGGGGCTGGCTAATAGTCCCATGCTTTGTCAAAAGTTTGTAGCCTCAGCCATGGACCCCATCCGGGTACAGCAGCCCTCTCTCTATATCATTCATTATATGGACGACATCCTAATAGCTGGTAATCATGGAAGAGCCCTCCTCCTCTGCTGCAATCTTCTTATTCATAATCTGGCTAACAAGGGATTGCAGATAGCCCCAGATAAGATCCAACTGAAAGACCCATACAGCTACTTAGGGTTCCAACTCCAGGGTCCTCTCATAAAAACCCAAAAGATTCACTTGAGAACAGGGCACCTCGCCACGTTAAATGACTTTCAAAAATTGCTTAGGGATATAAACTGGGTCAGGCCCTACCTGAAGCTAACTACAGGGGAACTCAAACCCCTATTTGACATCTTAAAAGGGGACCCGGACCCAAAATCCCCTAGGTTTTTAACCCCTGAAGGGAGATCTGCTTTAGCTAAAGTTGAAGAAGCCATAAGACAACAGTTTATCATGTTTGTTGATTATTCAAAACCCCTCCTGCTCATTAGCTGTGCCACTGCACATACCCCTACTGCAGTATTCTGGCAAGCAGCCCCGCTGCTGTGGGTTCATCTCCCCTCCACCCCGGAGAAGACGATAGTGCCATATCGCCATGCAGTGGCTGAGCTAATCATCCTGGGAAGAGGGCGCAGTAGACAATATTTTGGAAAAGATCCTGACATCATTATTCAGCCGTATTCAAAATCTGAGCTCGATTGGCTTTTTCAGACCATAGACCAGTGGCTGATTGCCTGTGCTTCTTTCCCTGGGCTATTAGACAATCATTACCCTGCTAACAGGTTGCTTCGATTCCTAAAAACTCACCGGGTTGTTTTCCCAAAAAATACTTCTCTGAGGCCTTTGCCTGAAGCCTTAACAATTTTTACAGATGGCTCCTCGTCAGGAAGGGCCGCCTTTACTGTTAACAATCAGACCACCACTTTTCAGACAGATTACACCTCTGCCCAGCTTGTGGAGTTGTCTGCAGTCCTCTCCGTCCTTAAAATCTTTCACGATAAGCCTATAAGTCTTTAAACCGACAGTGCTTATGTAGCTCAGTCACTTCCCCTTTTAGAAACTGTTGCCTTTATTAAACTAACCTCTACCGCTATAAAACTTTTCTTAGAAGTACAATTGGCTATCCAATTCCGTAGCTGCCCTTTTTATATAGGACATTTAAGAGCTCATACAGGCCTCCCAGGCCCTCTTTCTGAAGGGAACATGCAAACCGACCTTGCTACATGGAAACAATTGATATCCCTGACTTCTATTGTTGATGATGCCCAAGGCTCAATCCCTACATCTTCTAAATGCCCAAACCTTAAGACTTATGTTCAAAATCACAAGAGAACAAGCCTGACAAGTAGTCAAACAATGCCCCGCTTGTGTTACCTTTTTACCCACTCCTCACCTAGGAGTCAACCCTAGGGCCATTGTCCCCAGTGAAATTTGGCAAATGGACGTTACTTACGTCCCGGAATTTGGCAATCTCAAAACTGACACCTTTAGCGGGTTCATTTTTAGTACTGTTCAGACCGGTGAAGCCGGCAAGCATGTCATCGCACATGTGCTTGCCTGTCTCGCCACCATGGGGAGACCTAAAATCCTCAAGACTGATAATGGGCCTGGGTACACTGGAAATAACTTCCAGTCATTTTGTCGGGCACTACAGGTAAAACACATGACTGGCATTCCCTACAACCCCCAAGGGCAAGGGATTGTTGAAAGAGCCCACCAAACACTCAAAAATACCATCAATTAGTTAAAAAGGGGGGAGCTGTACCCTATTAAGGGATTCCCCCAGAAATGTGCTTGCCCATGCACTGTTTGTGCTGAATTTTTAAAATTTGGATGCAAAAGGAAGATCAGCCGCGGATCGCCTGTGGCATCCCTCTACGCAAGATGATTATGCTTCAGTCATGTGGAAAGACCCCTGACTAACCAATGGTATGGGGCAGACCCAGTACTCATATGGGGCAGAGGCTCGGTGTGCCTGTTTGACCCTAAGGAAAAAGCAGCCAGATGGCTGCCTGAGCAGCTTGTAAAACAAGTCGATGTTGACCTCACCTCCAGGGAATAAAAGGGAACCCCTGAGAAGCTTTCTCCTGTGTTCAATTGCAGATGCTGCTAACAGGAATCGTCCTCACCCTGCTGGGACAAGTCGCAGCCGCCCACAGCCTCCATCAACCAGCTAAACTGACATGGTAAGTTATCACTTTCAGCAATGGACAAGTCATCAACAGCACCACCGCGGAGGCCCCTCCAAATACGTGGTTTCCTGATCTTGGGTTCGACCTTTCCTCGGTCATGGAGCCTGGGTCTGCCAGAGCTTCGGGTGTCTATCAACGAAGACATTGAGCACCTAGAAAATGTGGTCTCTCACCTGCAAAAATCCCTAATGTCCTTGTCTGAGGTAGTCCTCCAAAACCACAGAGGGCTGGATCTGCTCCTACTTCAGCAAGGAAGATTGTGTGCCGCTTTAAAAGAAGAGTGTTGGGTTTTTTTGTTTTTGTTTTTTTGTTTTGCTTTTTGAGACAGGGTCTCGCATTGTAGTTCAGGCTGGCCCTGAGCTCACTATGGTGCCCAGGTAAGCCGCTGCAAACTCAGCAATCCTCCTGTCCCTGCCTCCCGAGTGCTGGGATTGAGTGTTGTTTTTATATGGATCACTCTGGGGTAGTCCCAGACTATGGCTAAGGCTTGCTGCTCCTTCTGTCTTTCGGACCACGGGCTTTTAGAAAACTCACAGATTTTGTCAAACAACAAATTGATGCCGTGATGGCTAAACGTATCCAGGTCCATTATCACCGCTTAGATCTGGCGGACCCGAGATACACCGGAGATTATCCCTCTCTGTAGGAAGCCAACCGCTAATGAGGTAGCCAATTGCCAATGATGGGCAAGATTTTCTTGAGCAAAAATGGCCCCCATTCCAAGGCTGGTAGTCAATGACGGGTAAGGATGCTCTCCAAACGGGACCAACCTAAGACAGGGCATGATTGCAAGACTTTCATGTGCCAGTGACGGGTAAGGCCCGGGGTGCAGGAGTGCCAACCTAAGACAGGCACAGCCTAAGGGCAGTCTGCTGCTTTCAGAGCCGACATGCTCAAAGAAGACAACCTAAGACAGGCTTGGCGGCGCTTTAGATAGCCCTAATGCTAAATTTTATAAAGAAAAGTCTAAATTTTATAATAAGAAAGGGGGACCTGTGGGGAGCCAGCAGGAGCCAGGGAGACAGCAAGCAGACTTGCAAAACACCCTTCTAGCTGAAATGCCAAGATTGCGGAAAGTAAACCTGGAAAGTAAGATAAGGATAGACAAAGCCTGCGGTCAGCTGGAGTCTCCCCCCTCTGTGAAATTCCACCTTTACTCCCTGCCCTATATATGTAACCATCCTACTTGCAATAAATGAGACTTGCTCAGAAAGCCTGTCTTGTCTCCATCCTTTTGCGCCCTCCTATTCCTCCCTTTGGTTTCCAGGTGCGAGCTCCTGTTGACTGTCCCGCAGGCTGGGGACAGGGGGTTACCAATAAGATTCAAAAACGGTAGATGAGCCGGGTGTGGTGGCTCACACCTGTCATCCCAGCACTCGGGAGGCAGAGACAGGAGGATTGCTGAGTTCAAGGCTTGCCTGGACTACATAGTGTGCTCAGGGCCAGCCTGAACACAAAGTGAGACCCTGTCTCAAAAAAAAAAAAACAAACAAACGGTAGATGTGTTACAATTGACCAATGAAGTACAGTGGGGGCTTCCAATAAGATTTGAAAGAAATGGGCAAACCGTGGCTAACCAATGGGTAGATGACAAGCATAGCTACTTCAGCAACCTTTTGATTGAACAGGGTCCAATGAGAAATCGAGCCCTAGAGGGTCTTGCTGGTCAGGAGACTCCTCCAGGTGGTTCAAGGTCCTGCCCATTATCTGGGGAATTTGCAATTGTTGCATTCCAGGGAGGGGCTGGGTCCGGATTTTGACATTCCATCCTGGGAGAGTGAGGTCTGCCGGTGACTGCTATCTGGAAGTGTAGTTCCTCATTTATGGTGTTGACCTTTGAGGATGTCCTCTGTTTTGCAAGTCTTTCAAGAGCCGGCCCTATCTATCGGCCTACATATGTCTAGCTGGCTTTTCTACCTATAATAGTCCCAGGGGTTGAACTCTGGACCGTGCGCTCACCAGGCAGACCCTGGAACCACTGAGCTAAATCTCCGGCTCCCCAGATCGCACTTTCTGATTGGTTCCAGTACAGAGTCTGGGGACACGTGTCTTGGAACTTTGTGACTCACAGGTCACGCCCACTTGTCCAGACAGCTGTCCACACCCGAACTACCTGCCTTGAGTGGTGGGAATTTCTCCCACTTTACCAAACCCACTAGGTCATGCCTCACCCCATGTTCTCCCAACAATGGGTCTATGATCACCTTTGTCCTCTGTCTGTAACTGTTAGAATAAACTGAGGCACAAGGAGGCCACTGAGTGAGGCGAAGTCAAAGTGAAGAGAACAAAGGAGGAGGGTCAGTCAGAGTTCACATTCCTGCTGCTCCCCTACCCAAAGATGGAATGTATAGATAAACAAGATAGCCCCCTTCCGGGAAAACATTAACCAGACCCCCGGACTCCAGAGTGCTCATCCATCATCCCTGGAATGCAGAACAATGGGAAAAAAGATAGTCAGACCTAGGTGAACTCTTGTAACCCCGAACAGGTGGCCCTAACCAATCACCACTTGCCCCATCCCCTTGAATTAACCAACCCGCTACCATCTCGCTTCTGTCACTATGCTTCAATGCTATAAGAAGACAAGCACACAAAGCGGTGGGCGCGCAAGCCCCTCAGTGACTTGACGCCCGCAGGTACCTGTGTGTACAATAAAATCCTCTTTGCTATTGCATCCGCTCTGTTGTAAGTGTGTTCTCTCGGGCTGAGACCTCCTGACAGTGAGTCGGCGAGACTTACAATTGGGGGCTTGTCCGGGATCGGTCTGCGCCCAAGGGCCACAACTTCCCAGGCCGGAGAGGTAAGTGGCTAGCCTTTTCTGTTGGCGCCTATTTTCTGTCTTTGTCTGGGGTCAGCTGACCATCTGCTTCCGAGTGGATACAAGAGGAGCTGACGGGCTCGTACTCTTGGTTCACTGCTCCTGGGAGACGTCCCTTGAGCGTATCTGGCTTTAAGGAGTTCCCCTTAAAGTGCATCTGTGACAATTAGGGAGAGAAAGGAATTTAGCCGGCAAATCTCTCCCTCTGTACAATTGTCTCTGTCTTGTCAGTATTTGTGTTGTGTCCTGAC
>PVIC010054289.1:0-11608 GCA_004025085.1 Thryonomys swinderianus
GCCAGATAAACACAGCCCATGCTGAGCCTCTCACCGGAGGCAGAGAGCTGCTGAGCAAGGACCGACAGAGGAAGATAAAGTGCTAAAGGCAAATGCAGGGTGTAAGGTGGGCCCGAGGCCCGCGCTGCCCCAACAGACGGCGGGGCGTAAGGAGGAGGCGGCCGACAGCGCAGGTCTTCAGGGGAAAACCCGCCTTCCCAGAAAACAGGCGCCTCGGAGGAGGCTCCGGCAGCGGTGACGGCGCACTCTGCCCAGGACTTCTCCGCGGCCAGGCAGCATCCCGCGTCGGCCCAGAACCTGGCAGCAGGTGCACAGCCGGCCCAGCGCTGCCGTCCACGGAGGGGAGGGCGATGGTGCAGCCCGAGCTCACTCTCCCCAGGGGGAGACGCCGAGCACAGCCACCTCGGCACCATCTCCCCCCGGCACTTCACTCAAAGCCAGAACCGCGACGAGACTGCAGAGTGCTTCCGCCTAGCAAAGGCCAGCGGGTCCCTGCGGCCCCCAGCTCCCCAAGGACCCCCTCTCGCCCCACCCCACTCGCCCCTTCAGGCTGCCGCCTGCGCCTTCCCCCCAGGGTTAGGACACACTGCGGTCACCCCACATCGACGCCGCCCTGGGACGCACGCTTGCTGGGGCCGAGAGGCGGCGCCGCCCCGGGCCACCAGCGCGCACTTACCATGGAAAGAAGAGGGCGCGAGCGAGCTCCTCACCCCGCGACCCGCAGGGCAGACGCCGGTGGCGAGCTCCAGCGGGACGCAGTGAAGCCCAGGGCCACACGGGGAGGGCACGCCGACAGGCGGGGCCCACGGGCCACTGACCCCCTGGCTAGGACCCTGCGCCCGCGGCGGCTCTGGCGGCCCCTCTGAGCAGAGGCTCGCTGCTGCCAGAGCCAGCGCCTAAGGGGACGGCCCCACACCCCAGCCCGGGAAGGGCCAGACGGCAGAGCTGCGCGCAGCCTCGCCACAGCACAGCCTGTGTCCTCTGCCGTCCAGGCCGAGCCTTCACCCGTCACCCACGTGACGAGGAGCGCGGCCCTCCCGGAACCGCGGCTGGCACCTGGCAGGGTCTGTCCCGGGCACGGGGAAGGGCCGAGCGAGGAACGGCGGCACCCAACACTGAGCAGGACCACGTCCAGCACCAGGGCTTCCCTGATAATGACTCTGACATTAAACTTCTGAGAGGTGCTGACGTTAACTGATAAGACCAATTTGGGCTTCAGTTCCATTAAACAGTGCCTCTTCATTACCGCATAAACCTTTCAAATTATGTCTGGTCTCTCAGTTGAATAAAAGTCACAGTAATTTTTTGAGTATATGTGGTATCTTTCTTCCCAGAAGAGAAGAGACCGTTCCTCATTAATTATACAGATAAAGCCGGTTACAGTACTGGCATTCCAGCGACCCTGACAGAAGGGAGGCGGAGAAGGGCACCACTGTGGGGCAGGGCAGGGCCACGTTCTGAACCCGAACCCACCAGCACGAGACCAGGCTAAAAGGCAGCATCGCTGCATTAGTCCGCGGAGCGCGTGTGCAGCGGGGACAGAGCAGGCATCGGAGGGCCGGGCGGCGATGCAGGAGGCTGCGGGCAGAGCCCTGTGCGCGAGGATGCCCTCACCCGGCGGCTGTGGACGCGACTCGGTCACCTTCTCGCTGCTGGGACAAAGCACCCCACGCCCGCAGGTACCGCAGGAAAGGGTTACTTCCATTCACAGTCTGCAGTGGTTTCGGTGCACAGCGCCGGCTGCAAGGCAGGATGGCATGGCAGACGAGAAGCAGCCTGGCAGCCTGCAGACCGGCGCCACCCACACCCAGAAGCACACTAAGCCAGTTCAGTTCTCACACATCCGTGACGCAGCCGCTCCCAAAAGGGCTCCGGGACATCGCGATGCAGCTGAGACAGCTGCCCACGCGCACAGCACCTGCCTCTCTGGCCCAGACACAGCGGCTGCACCTCTAACAGGACCTCGCGTGGAAGGGCCCTGCAGACGGACTGCAGAGGGCGAGGCCGGCCACCCTGAGCCACGGCAGTGGTGCGCACCTCGCTCCCGCACTGTGGGGCGCGGGACCGGAGGGCTGCAGGTTCAGGCCCAGCCTGGGCGACACAGTGACACAGTGAGACCTTTCCTCAGGAAGGGATGGGACGGAGGCCCGGTGCAGGCCCTGAGTTCAACCCCCAGTGCTGCCACCCCGCAAGAAAGATAAGATGGCTGGGGTTTAGGGTAACCCTAACCCAACACGGCTGTCCTCACAGGCAGGAAGCGGAGGGCGCTGGGACTCCAACTCCAGAAGAGAGAGGCAAGTCCCCGCCCGCAGGTGCTGGAGCCGCACTGGACGGACCCCGCCAGCCGCAGCACCGCCCTGGGAACGCCCCAGCTCCGGGTTCCGCCCTCTTGGCCTGCTGGAGAACAAGCTTGCCTTCAGCAGGCAGCCGGTGGTGACTGATCACGGGAGCCCCAAGGAAGCAGTAGAAGCCACAGGAAGGCGCCGTTACCCTGGCGCCGTGCCCCGCAGACCCCTGGGCGTCGGCCGTGCGGACCCTAACTGGAGGAGCCGGCACTGCTCGGGAGCCAGCACAGGAAATGGGACGGAGCGTCGCCACCAAGTCAATGCGCCGAGAGGGAAGAGGCTGCGATGGGCTAGTTACCACTCACGCTCCACACTGACGTGACTGCCCTGGTGCTGAGGCTCCTCACCTCGGCCCGACGCGACTCAGACGCCCCGGGGAGCAGGTCCCTGGAGTCCTGGGAGATTCAAGAGAGGCCACCAGGGAAGCACATGAGCCCAGGGAACACGAGAGACGCCACTTCAAAAGTAAAGCAGAGGGCCGGAGGGTTAGCTCAGTGGTTCCGGCGCCTGCTGCACAAGCGCAAGGACCTGAGTTCGATCCCCGGTAACCACATAGAATGCTGGGCGTGGAGACACACCCACCAACAATCAACACCGCATACCACAATGCCGGACGTGGCTCAAGCCTATCATCCCAGCACTCGGGAAGCAGAGACAGGAGGATTGCTGAGTTCGCGGCAGCTTGCCTGGGCACCATAGTGAGCTCAGGGCCAGCCTGAACTACAACGCGAGACCCTGTCTCAAAAAGCAAAAAAAAAAGTAAAGCAGAGTTTCCAAGCTGCCCGTTTCCTCCAGGCCGATTAACATCACCTCGACTGTGTCTCACTAACACCTCAGAGGACACCCAGGCACGGCCACATCCCCAACAGCGGGTCCAAGTCTGAGCACCAGATCACTCAGTGCGGGGAGTCCTGGCCAGCAAGGGTGGAGAGAAGGCGCCGCCCGCTGACTTCAGGGGGTTCACAGGCAGGCGGCTCCCACTGGAGACAGCCAGCTACTTCCACAGCTCCTGCCTCTCGTCCCAGGCACAGCGGGCGCACCTCTAATGGAATCCACGAGGGGCATCAGAACCCACAGGCAGGAGGCACCAAACACTCAGGAACAGAAGCTCCTCTCTAGAGGTCACGATGGCTCCTGCTTTAACTCACTCCCTGACACTGCCAGCAATTCGTCCGTGGCATTCCCGACACATGCTGCGAAGGTTACTTTACGTCTGACCACGACCAGGCTGTGATGCCCAGACATCTGTCGGACATGACTGCCACTGGGCTGGCACTGATCTGAGAAGCCGCGAGCCAGGAGAGGGCGGGGTCTGCTCGACTTCCAGCCTCCAGCCTCCGCTCGGGGCCAAAGGCCCGGGGACAGCTCCACCCCACGGCCGCTCGAGCCCTTCCGTGCACAGACACACGGCGCGGCCATGCTGCTTCTCTGGGGAGCACGGTGCAGACACGGGGTCCTCGCTGCAGGTCCGACGCGTGCACGGAACGGGAACCCGAGGTGTTGCAAGGTCCCGTCCGTTCTCCTGGGAATCCGCCAGACTCTGGAGAAGATACTCTCTTCTCGGGCCTCAGCCCACTGGGAGTCGCTGCCTGGCAGGGCCTCTGGGCACAGGCCTGTGGGCGCTGCGGGGAGGCGGCAGCGGGAGACAGACACAGGGAGGGCGGCAGCCAGGCCAGGCCCTGCACCCCGCTCCACGGGGGTCAGCACAAGCCCAGGACTTCTGTCCTGGGAAGAAACACTTCCGGAGTTAGCTGGAACTCCATGTTTTTGTTTGCAAATAAAATAGTGCTGAGGAATCGATGGCTCTGTGTGAGTTCCGGGCATCTGCCCTACGTTTGCCTGAAATGTTGTCACCCTGGGCTTCTCCAACAGGTCAAGGAAAGATTAATGTTCTAGGGAAATTAAAAGTATCCACATCAATCTGGTACCTGCCAAGCTAAATGGGTTCTAAGGAGCTACTCTAGATTTTAGAAACTTCACAATTTGTGTGTGGGGGGGGGTACTGGGGATCGAACCTGGGCCCTTGTGCATCCAAGGCTGGCGCGGTACCCCTTGAACTAATCCCCAGCCCTAGAAACGTCTTAATTTTTAAGCTATTATATTTATATACCCAATGGAGAATATGAATTTTCCAGTATGAGCATTTATATTCTTATAATGACAAAGATTCACCTCCAAAGACCAAACTGCTTGCCGGTTCCAGTTTTCCCGAGTCACGAGAGGTAAACAAAGGCACACAGACGCGTCGTTATAACACCGTGTGCACGACGCTCTCCGGCCCTCCCGCCGCCCTCACCTGACGGCTCACCCCGAGGAACCTGAGAGCTCGCATCTCCTCAACTCTCTGGAGCACGCGGGAGCGCCCCGCATCCCCACCGGGGCTCTCGGGGTCACCCCGCTCCCCGCCACACGGGCACTGGAGCCAGAGGGAGGAGAGTGCGGGAGGGAGGGCGGGGCCCACCGCACTGGCCCTAACCCCTCACCGCAGCAGGCCCGGCTGCCCCTCTGAGCAGCCGCAGGGGACCCACAGACCCCGCAGCTCACGGGCTCTGCCACGGGGAACGGTCGGGAGGGTGGGAGCCCCGGGGACCGCGTACTCACTGGGGCAGCAGCGCGTCGCGCACCAGGGCCAGGAGGCTGCGCTCCGAGCCGGCCACGGGCTCCTCCTCGCCGCCGCCGGCCGCCGGGGTCACCAGCAGGGACGCGGCCTCCGAGAGCAGCCGCAGGCTGCAGAGCCTCCACTCCACTGCGGGGAGAAAGGCCCGGTGTGACACCGAGGGGGCAGCAGGGGCCGCGGGGGCCGCGGGCACCGCGCACCCACTTACCGTTCTGGCTCTGGACCAAGGAGACCAGGGGCGGCAGGATGGACTCGATGACCTGAAAGAAAGAGCCACAGGCCTGGCTCAGAGCGCTCTCCACACGCAAGTGACAATGGCACCCCCTGGCTTTCTGCATGGCACAGCCACCCATCGAAGGAGGGCTCAGCAGACAGATTATCCCGGGTTACACCGGTCCGACGTCGGGACACCACCAAGCTCACTGAGCTCCGACAAGGGCCTCGGGTCAAAATGACATTATGAAAATCAAAAGAGCAATTTCCTAAAACTTTCAGTGCCTGCGGAGAAAATGTACTAGATCATCCAATCCAAGTGGCCTAGGTGGGCATGGGTGGCCTCGTGAGAGGTGTGTCTCTGTCTCCGGCTGGGGCTGGCACAGGCTTTCGTTTGGTGCAGCCCCTTCCTGTGAGGGCAGTGGCGGTGGCTTCAAGCCGTGGGCGTGTGGACTGGCGCGGCCCTGTGGAGTCCACTGATGGCCATGGTACTGTACATGTTATTTGTCTGTGGGTGCCTGCCTGTGGAGTTCACGATACCACAGGGGCGTAGAACTTTCCTGCTGCCAAATGCTGTCCCCCCAGTTGTGTTTGGTGGCTGCTGTGGGAAACTAGATTTGGGGTCGGCACTTTCTGCTCTGACCGTAATTACTTTTCAGGCCTTCAGATGGACACTTGCTGTCCTTTGTTTAGTGCCCTGCCTTGTTCACCTGTACCGTAGCCGCTTTAAGGTAGGAGTCGGTCGCGCAGGCGGGTGGATGGCAGATGCGTCTCTTTGCTTTGTGTAGTCGCGCTGTCCTCAGAATACTCTGGAGTAACCTGAGCCGTACCCGCATGTGAACCATCCTGTGGCACGGAGCTGCGACAGGTGGGCACGGCCGGGCACAGGCGCACAGAGCCCTCGCTGTGCACCGCCTCTCAGGGCCTGGCCACGGGGCAGGGGCCAGGGCACCGGCAGGAACAAGGGCACCAGGGCACTTCTGCTCACACACACAACACACTTCACTCACACCTCCAACCGCCTCGCACTCCCTTGACAGTAAGTTTCACTTAGATCATCCTGGAGAGCTACCCTTTCTTCACTGCTCTTCTGGAAGAAAAGAACTTCTCTTGGATGAAGTTTCAAGTAGAATTTGAGTGTGGTCTGTCTAACTGGGGCCTCATGGGAAAGGTTTGTATAAGGTATTTGATTTTTTGAGGCTATTTCTGTAAAGAATTTGCCATAGTTGTTTGGTGTATTTGACAGAATGAGGGTAATCGTCTACTTTTACCAACACCTGATCACTGCTCAGCTACACACAAGTGATGAGAACCAGCTACCTGTGTCAGTCGGACGGCAGAGGCACCGGCTCTGGGTGCTGGAGACGGGCGCGGACATCCTCAAGGCAGAGAGGCCCGGTTTCCGGGAATCTGCACACCAGAGCCTCCAGCTCCAGG
The DNA here is from genome assembly GCA_004025085.1 of Thryonomys swinderianus. NCBI lineage: Eukaryota > Metazoa > Chordata > Mammalia > Rodentia > Thryonomyidae > Thryonomys > Thryonomys swinderianus. The sequence goes on from PVIC010054289.1 coordinate 6,613, forward strand.
AGCCCACCGAGCTCGTAGGTGAAGAGAGGGGAAGAGTTTCCCAAAGCTCCTGGCAGGAGAGGAGAACTAGCCATTCTGAAATAGGCCCCAACCATCCTTTCCTTCTTCCTGGAAAGAAGAAGTCTTGACTGTCTGGACTCAAGAGAAGCTATTTTACCACACACTGCCAGACCCATGGGGGTTTATCCAGAACTTTGCTGACCCAGAGGAAGAGCCACAGCCCAGCCGGGCCCCTCCAGCCCCCGGCCTCTCCTGCAGGGAGGAGGAGACAGGCCAGGCACGTGGCAAGGTCTCGCCCTGGCACACACACTCACTCAGGAGGAGGACCCAACCCGAGAACCAGAGACCACTCAGTCTGGCAAGAGGCAGGAGACGACAGCTGAGCTGCCAAGCAGGGCCAGAGCCTCAGCTGTGCAGAGCAGCGCCGTCCTCGAAGGGAACAGACAGGACTTTTGAAATATTCAAAATATATTTTAAAATTATTTTCTATTTTCCTCCTAGAACTAGGGACCAAACTCAGGACCTTGCACTTGCCAGGCAGGTGTGGAACCACTGAGTTACATCCCTGTTCCTATTGTTCTAAATTATAAGAGCCTAAAGATGTAATGGTGGGAAGAAACACTTTAGAGGAAAATACAGAATAACTTTTCAATAGCAGAGCAGGAAAAGATCTCTAAAGTGACACCAATGATGACACAACTGAAAGGGAAACAGCCTGCTCTGCTGGGTGCACGTGCCAGAGGCCGGGCTGCGTCTGGGTGAGCTGTGCTGCTCACACTTCGGGGCACAAACCCAAGACGGACGGGGCAGCCATCTGCCCGGCCGCCGGAGAGGGGCCAGCACGGACGCCAAAGCCCCGCCTGCTGAGTGGCCTCCAGAGAACGGGGCAGCACTTGCGCACACAGCTTCCCACGTCCCCGCTGGGACGCCAACCACGCTACACCACCGACAGGACGACTACAGTGCCACCGCCAGCTGAGCGGCTCTGTGTTACTTAGAGTGTGATGGCAACAGAAGTCTGTTCTCGTGTGGTTCAGTTTTGTTTCTAATATTGCGGCTGTGAATCTACATGTGCTCACCTTGCAGGCGCAGCGGGCAGACTGCACCTGAGCGCAGTGCGTTATAATGGCACAACATATGTATCACGGGAGCCCGTAAACCAAGGACAGAAGGCATCAGCTCAGGGAAATCCCACAACCCCTGTAACTCACAGCACACTCGTACCCAGGAAACATCAAATCAGTGAGAAAGAGACAGGCCAAAACCTGGAGCAAAGACAAATACAGAGCCCAGCAGGACACCTGCAGAGGGGAGAGCCGCACAGCCAAGGGGTATCTGAGAGCACTGCCCTGCTCGTAGCCTGAGAAGTGAGACAGAGCAACTGAGGTTCGACTTTACACAGACGGTGAAACAGCAACGGCTCGCTGCTGCCGGACAGTGGGGAAATGGGAACATACCATCAGCTACGTACATCAGTGTGACATCTTAGGCATGCCAGGCGTGGTGACTCGCGCCCACCAGCAATCAGTACCACACAGCACAGTGCCGGGCGTGGTGGCTCATGCTTGTCATCCCAGCACTCGGGAGGCAGAGGCAAGAGGATTGCTGAGTTCGAGGCCTGCCTGGGCTACATCGTGAGCAAAGCAAAACCTGTGTCAAAAAAAGAAAGGAAGGAGGGAGGGAGGGAGGGAAGGAAGGGAGAGAGAGAAAGAAAGAAAGAGAAAGAGAGAGACCCATCTCAGGAGACTAATTAGCCCCACAACACCACCAAAGCTGAAAATGCACACGCAGGGCCAGCCAGCAATTCCACTTCTGTCACCCGTGATACTTTCACATATGCATGTCAGTCCTGATTTTGAGGGTGAAAAATAAGAGTGGCTAAATCTTACCCACATCAACTGTAATGAAAACACCCTGCCTGCAATAGGTGCAAATGGCGTGACACACGGCACCCCGAAACAGCACATGTAGTCACAAATGCCCACTAAATGTAAACTGCTGGATCCAAAATTTGTAAGTTTTAAGAGAAATCTATTTAATTACAGTATCACTTATTTTTTAAATTAATATAGCTTTTCTTTGAATAATTCAAAATACTATTCACAGTGATACAAAATCACTCCTTACAAGGGAGACTAATTTTTTTTTTTTTTTGAGACAGGGTCTTGCTTTGCAGTTCAGGCTGGCCTTGAGCTCACTATGGAGCCCAGGCAAATCCTCCTGTCTCTGCCGGCACTGTGGTGTGTGGTGCTGATTGCTGGTGGATGTGAGTCGCCACGCCTGGTATTGTTGTATGTGGTTACTGGGGATCGAACCAGGGACCTTGCACTTGCAAAGCAGATACTGGAACCACTGAGCTAAATCTCCGGCCCTAAGTGAGACTAATTTTTAAGAACAAATGAAGGATGAATTATAATGTGACATGAAATGCTTTAAATGAGTGTATATGCTCTATAAATGAGTGTAAGGAGGTTGAGACTGTTTAACTCGTACTTGTTGAGTAATGACAGTTGATTAGTTTATCAAAAGAAAGATACAGATTGAGAAATTAACTGAAAAATAAAATTACATAGAAACTGCATACTCAGCAAGCTCAAAAAGGGAAAGAATATAAAAACTGAAAATAATCTAATCAATTTATTCACGTTCTATTCAGTAACTGCAAGGATCAAGAAAATAATATTATTTTTAAGGAAAAGACGTTTCTCTTTAAAGAAAATGTACACTAAAATACATAACTCTAGTGAAAAAGAAAACATGAACATACTTTTTTTTTTTTTTTTTTTTTTGCTTTTTGAGACAGGGTCTCGTGTTGTAGTCCAGGCTGGCCCTGAGCTCACTATGGTGCCCAGGCAAGCCACCGCGAACTCAGAAATCCTCCTGTCTCTGCCTCCCGAGTGCTGGGATTACAGACGTGAGCCACCATGTCCGGCATTGTGGTATGCGGTGTTGATTGTTGGTGGGCGTGTCTCCACGCCCAGCATTATATGTGATTAACAGGGATCGAACTCAGGACCTTGCGCTTGCGAGGCAGGCGCCGGAACCACTGAGCTAACCCTCCGGCCCAAACATACATTTTTAAATGTTAGTTACATCAAAGTATAGGGCAAAGAAACGCCACTAGAGTAGTTTCAGGCAGAAAATAATCAAAAAAATTTAAGAAAGGAAACGGAAGAAAATGAAGTATTTCAATAATGCCCATATACAACCTCTAGGAATTATTTTCTCTCCAGAAAATAGGGAGGGAATGTATACAACTGAAACACTTCGACCTTTACATAAACATGAATTGCAGGTAAGCCCACGCTAGCCACACACACACACTGTTGGGGGAGCCGGCAGTCGGCACGCAGGCGCTCATCACCTGCACGGCACCGCCAAGCCAACGCCTCTCGGGGCGAGCAGGGCAGGGAGGCTCTTCATAATCACGTATACGTGCAAATACAAAGTAAGGAGCAGACCACAAACAGGCACAGACAAGCCAGACCTTCTGGACAGAGAGGAGAGATGTGTCATCGCTGCTACAGGCTTTGTGTTTGATCACCAGAAATAAACGGCTACACAGAGTTGGAGACGTAAATTAGGCCCATGTCATGACTTGGCCCTTTATAAAGATATTACAGCAATTTAATCAGAAATATGCACATAAAAATTAATCAGTTAGATACATAATCTATGAAACGTCCAAGATAAGGAAGTAATGAAATCGAGAGGAGGCTGCCAGACTGGGCGGCAGCTCTGGCCTCGGCCTGTCCGGGCCCGAGGTCTGGCTGCCTGGCTCCTCCCCGGCTGCCAAGGGGCTGTGGGCTGCAGGGAAGGTGGGTCAGGGCTCTGGGACGCTCAGAGGGACACAGACTCCGGGCAAGGGCAGGAAAGCACGTGTGGAAACACAGCAGTGTGGACTCTTGGGCCAGCACCCAGTCAACTAGGTTTGTCCTTAAACAAGGTAACTAGATTTCAAGGGAAATAATTTCCCATATAACTCTATGTGTGCAAATTATTTCAGGCATTTAAATACGAAATCTAGCTGGGCGTGGTGGCTCACGCCTGTCATCCCAGCACTCGGGAGGCAGAGGCAGGAGGATTGCTGAGTTTGAGGCTTGCCTGGACTACATAGTGAGCTCAGAGCCAGCCTGAACTACAAAGTGAGACCCTGTCTCAAAAAAAAAAAAATACGAAATCTACACAGCAACTGTGAAGTAGACAATATATGTGATATAGTATAATAAATACGTTACTGCTTTTATAAAGTATCGTCCTGAAAATGAGTCCATAGACCACACCACACTGCCATAGGCTTCCAGGGCCAGCGCTCAACTCCCTGAGGTCTGGCCGGAGCCAAGCAGCAGGAAGCTCACCGATCCCAACACAGGCACCGTCCCGCGTGGCACCGGGAAGGGCACTGTGCAAGGCCTGCCAGCCCCGTCCCCCGCAGACCCGAGCACAGGGCAGAGTCCCGCACAATATTCCCAGCCAAGTGACATGTCTAGAAAAAGACCGGTAATCCCACTGAGGGACAGAAGCCCTCTAACGAAGGGGTCCCTGAGATGGAAGACACCTCTAAACCCGAGCACTGGTGTCTCTGAAAGGCCAAGCAGGTGCCCTTCGGGGCGGGCCGGCACGACGCCCACCTCTCCTGGGGCAGAGATCACGACCCTCACACCCGAGGCTGAGCGCCGGGAGCTGAGTTCGCTCATCTCCGCCGCCCCCGCCCGTCTCCGGCCACGTTCTCAGCGCGTCCCCCGAGGCGGCTCGTGAAGCGCTCGCACATGACGGGAAAGACTGAGATGTCCGCACTGCCGGCCGCACGGGCCAGAGGGTGAAGAGGAGGCCGAAGGGGACGAGGACCCGGCGCGGCGCCCCTTCGGTGCGAGGCCCACCGTGGACGGGCGGCCACCGGCACCAGCACCCTGCGGGGTGAGAAGTGTTGGACAACGCGCCTCCGCGGCCAGAGCGGCGCTGCCCGCCCTGCGCACCTCTCTCCTGTCCTCGTGCC
>PVIC010054290.1:0-11587 GCA_004025085.1 Thryonomys swinderianus
AGCAATCCTCCTGTCCCTGCCTCCCAAGTGCTAGGATTACAGGCGTGAGCCACCACGTCCGGCATTGTGGTATGCGGTGTTGATTGTTGGTGGGCGTGTCTCCACGCCCAGCATTATATGTGGTTACCGGGGGATCGAACTCAGGTCCTTGCGCTTGCGAGGCAGGCACTGGAACCACTGAGCTAACCCTCCAGCCCCAGAAGGTGTGTTTTTTTAAAAAAATAAAATGGAGTTGGCCAGGAGTGGTGGCTCACGCCTGTAATCCCAGCACTCGGGAGGCAGAGACAGGAGCATTGCTGAGTTCGAGGCTTGCCTGGGCTACACAGTGAGCTCAGAGCTAGCCTGAACTACAAAGCGAGACCCTGTCTCACTAGATAGATAGATAGATAGATAGATAGATAGATAGATAGATAGATAGATAGATAGATAGATAGATAGATGATAGATAGATAGATAGATAGATAGAAGTATTTCTCTGATACAAAGAATGATGTTTGAGTCACTTATACTCAAATGGATATACCTTGAGAACACACTCATAAGTAAAATAGGTCACAGAAGTGTAAATACAGTATCTTTTCTCTGGCATGAGAATCTGAGGATGTAAGTGAGTTCTAGAAGGTATGATAGATGTTGTAAAATAGAAAATACTCAAAGGGAAAAGGGTAGGGGTAAGTAATGAGGGGAAAGAAAAATATGTTTAAAAAAGAAAGAAAGCATATGTATACAGGGTTGTAGACTGGGTTGGGGTATGGGTAAAAATGAGAATTAATTCATGTCTTATACTGGTACAAATTCTCAATGTTGAGGGTGATCGTGTAGTGTATATAAAATGTACCAATAAAGAATTCAATTAAAAAATATACACACGCTGGGCATGGTGGCTCACGCCTGTAATCCCAGCACTCGGGAGGCAGAGACAGGAGGATTGCTGAGTTTGAGGCTTGCCAGGGCTACATAGTGAGCTCAGGGCCAGCCTGAACTACAAAGTGAGACCCTGTCTCAAAAAAAAAATATACACACAAGATCAATAAAGTTTTTTTGAAATAAAACAAACAGTTGACTAAACAGTTAATCAGCAAAAAGAGAAGGCTCAAATAGAACTCAAGTAAATTTGGAAACATTGCAGAATATGAAATCATTATATGAATCATACATTACATCAATACTTTTTAATACACTAATAATCTGCTGGAAAAATCAATAAACTAATTCTATTCATAATAGCTTCAAAATATAATAGCTTCAATATATAACTAGGACTAAACTGGTTCAAGGAAATGAGTTATCTCTACAATGAAAGTTAACACTGAAGACACAAAAAATGTGGAAAGACCGCAAAAGAATATGGAAAGATCCACATTTATGGATGGAAAAAACTACTGAACTGTTTATCCTATCAAAAGACCAGTTAAAATGTCCATATTACCCAAAGTTCTCTACTGAGTCAATGTAATTCCTACTAACATATCAATTACAGCCCAGAGAAATAGAAAAAATATTCTTAAAATTTATTTGGAACCAAAAAAGACCTCAAAACAATCTTGAACAAAAGGAATAAAGCTAGAGGTACGTTCAACACATACTACAAAGTGATAGTAACTGACACAGCATAGTATCAGCAAAAATAGATGAATAAATAAATAAGCAAACAAGTAAGTGGAATACAAAAAAAAGAAAAAAATCCTCACTTTAGAGCCAACTGACTTCAGTAAGGGCAGCAGAACATATAATGAAGAAAGTAAGTCTTCAGTCAATGGTGTAGAGGAAATAAACTAGCTTTCTCTCATCATATGCAAAAGTCAACTCACACTGATCAAAAACTTAAACTTATGAAATGAAACTATGAAAACACTAAGAAAAAACTACTTTAGGACATTGGTCAAGACTAAGTTTTTTTGAGTAAGACTCCAAAAGCACAGTAACAAAAGCAAAGTATGACAAATGCAATTATAACAAACTAAAAAAGCAAATGAAACAGTGAACACAGTGAAAACACAACCCAGAATGGAAGAAAATATTTACAAACTATTCTTCCAACTAATTTCTAGGATATATATAAAGACTCCAAACAACTCTCCAGCAAGAACAACAATCTAATTAAAAATAGGTAAATCACAGAGTGATTGTGAGATGTACATAAAATGCAAAAAACAAAAAATTAAAAAAAAATAAAAATAGATAAATCACTTGAATAGACATTTCTCAAATGAGGCTACACAAATGAACATATAAGAAACATATTCAGTATCACTCATCATCATTATAAATTAAAACTAAGAGTTAACATCTCTCCCAAGTTAAAATGGTATGAAAAAGACAAATAAAATGCTGACAAAAATATGGAGAATAGGGAACTCTTGTGTATTGCTGGTGGAAACAGAAATTAGTAAAAACAATAGTAGAAAATACTATAAAAGGTCTCACACACACACACAAATTTACCAAAAGGACAAACACTCCAATTCCCACTACTAGATACACAATATATCTAAATGAACTGAAATCAGAATGAAGAAGCATCTGTACTTCTACATTTAATATACCGCTATTCATAATAGTTAAGATATGAAATCAACCTAGAAGTCCAAAGATGTATGAATGAATACAAAATGGAGTATCACTACCTTGCCATAAAGAAAGATAAACTTGGGCCGGAGGGTTAGCTCAGTGGTTCCGGCGCCTGCCTCGCAAGCGTAAGGACCTGAGTTCGATCCCCGGTTACCACATATAATGCAGAGACGGGAGGATTGCTGAGTTCGCGGCGGCTTGTCTGGGCACCATAGTGAGCTCAGGGCCAGCCTGAACTACAAAGCAAGACCCTGTCTCCAAAAAGCAAAAAAAAAAAAAAAGAAAAAGAAAGATAAACTTGATTCATTCATAGGTAAATGGATACAACTTGAGACTATAATATTAAGTGAAATAAATCAGACACATAAACTTAAATATCACATGGTTATCTCTTAGATGAGAAATCCAAGGCATAAATAAGGAGCACAATTAACATTTTTATGGTTCTGGAATGCTTTAGTTATTTTCTAAGTGTCACTCTGTATAATAAAATTAAAATCTATGTATTAGTTCTAGTTCATGTGAGGGTGTGAGGCTAAAATGTATAAATTGGCATCTTCAGTTATGTTTTGGCACTGAGCTGTTTTAATTTTCTCTAATGTACTTCATCCAAAGAAAGTCCATAGTATGCTATATAAACAGTAATTCAGAAAGGAAAATAGGCAGGGATAAATTCTAAAACCTAGTTAACAATGAATAAGAAATGAAAATAGAGCCTTTTAAAAATAATAATGGGAAAATGTCAACTATTTATTGTCCCCAATAGGTAACTCTGAAGGGGGATGGGTATGGTAGTGGATGAACACACCATGGACACAAGTAGGGCCAGGTAAGACCAAATAGATATCCTCTTTGTTAATATAAGGGTGAACTGGGCTGGGGATGTAGCTCAGTGGTGCCCCACAAGCACAAGGTCCTTATTTCGATCCCCATTCCAGGGAGCGGGTGAACCAAGGAATTCATAGTCATTCGACTTATGCTTGCTCTCCCAGGGCGCCTGAACACCTTTCTCCACTCACTGGAAGCAGTATAACTAGCTCTATCTCCTTGAGAAAGAACTGCCTGCAGCTACTCATCCACATACTTTCCAAGTGCTAATTTATTAGGTAAATTATCCATAAAGGTCTCGTATCTGCGACCCTAGGGGCCATTTAGGGGACAGTACCAACAGGACAAGTTACAAAGAAGTGCTTGTGAAGGGTCTGAGGCTCACAAGTGATGGATAATAATAATTATTCAGAATAAAGTCTCCCTTTAGTATCTCCTATACAAAATATTATTCATATTTAAATATATGAAACTTGGGCAGGGATGTAACTCAGCAGCACCACACCTGTCTGGTAAGAGTAAGGTCCTGAATTCAATCCCGGGTAAAGAGGGGTGGGTGGGGTGTGTGTGTGTGTGTGTGTGTGTGTGTGTGTGTGACATAGCACCATTGTTCTAAGTGGTTTTCCTGTGTTTTAATGATTAAACTCTTACAATAATGCCACAAATAGGTATTATTATGCAAGTTTAGATGTTGGATTGTATACACAGAAAGGTCAGATAATCTCCCAAGATCACCCAGCTAGAAATACTACACTTGCCAGGTATAGTGGTGAACCCCTACAATCCCAACACTCAGGAGGCTGAGGCAGGAGAGCTATGGAAAGTTTAAGGTCAGTCTAGCCTACATAGGATGTTGAAAGCCCAGCTGAATTACACAGTAAACTCCATCTCATTCCATTTCCAGTGGAAATACCACATTTGTGATTGTTAACCACTAACTACATACTTTTATGTATGCACAAAGATTTTCTTCCCAAAATTGTATGTATGTATGTATATATACATATATAGAAACAGTATGTCCAAATATATGGCATTAATTTTGTTTGTATAAATTCTATATTTTGAAATCATACTACACCAATGTATCTTTCAACACAGACAATATATATACACTCAGATACATAGAGATACATATGAAAGTGCCAAAAATTTTATATATAGTATTAGTTTTTATAAAAATATATTACAGCTATGTAAATATAAAACTATCCAGTATTGGGCTGGGGATTTAGCTCAACTGTGCCTACCTTGAAAGCACAAGGGCCAGAGTTTGATCCCCGGTTCCAAAAAAACAAAAAAATAAAACAAAAAAATCCACTATTGCCAATATGTTATTTCCCCCCTTACTTTCAGTAATCACATATTATATATTGTTCCATAATATGTATAGTATACTTTTTAAAGTAATGTCTTCCATAAACAGTTTTTTCTTAAACAGCTGTGCATTATCTATTTTGTCAATTTACTGCCTTTATGTTTTTCTTAGTGGATATTTGCTTCATCCTTTTTGGTATTATTTTTTAGAGACACCCAAAATAAATGTATCTTGTAATTCTGCACAAATGCACATATGATTTTTGGGTTAAAGGGTAATGTAATTGCAATTTGGACAATTACTGCCACAGTGTTCTTTATAGAAATCGCAGCAATTTGCATACCTGAAAAGTTTGAGAGGCTCTCTTCCAACATACCTTGCAAAAAGATTTTTCTAATTTGACAGGTAAAAACGACATCAGTGAAACTCTTAAATCGCACTTTTTCCTTAGCGCGTGCCTTTAGAACTACATTTAAAGAGATATTTGGTACTCTTTGAATAACTTAAAATCATGAGCCTTGTGAATATGTTATCTCTGGCTAGGACTGGATGATGAGGACAATAACAGTGTTTTATTAAGTTCCCTTTAGCCTAGCACAGGGCCTGGTGCATCTTAATGTCCAATAAAATGTTTGTTGGAAAAACAAGGGCAACAAAAAACTATTCTCTCTGAAGTTATAGTGCAACAGCACCACCAAGGGGAACTTTTGCTAAAGCACCCCTATCAAATTTCCTCAAGATCTCCAAATTACTGTGATTACACAACCAAATATGAGACAGTGAGAATGGTGTATAAATGTCATTTCCACACAATTTTGAGCTCCACCCTCCAAACTTAATGCTGCGCCTCAGTCTCTCTTGCACAGAACTCTGGAGATGCCACTGTAAGACAGCAAAAGCAGCTAGCCAGGCACACACCACGAGTGGCAGTCCTATATTTTTTTCAGACCAAAAAGAGACCTGGTCAGTAAGAACCATTCAACAGGCAGCAAGACATCATGTGAGCACTGATAGCCCAGACACTGTGTGTGACTGCTTCTTTACTGCCTTAACCATAAATAAAGACACTACTCCTACAGAATGGGCACAGCCTTCTCAGCAAAAGAAACTGAACACAGAAAAAATGTCAGGGAGAGAAAAGTTTGAATGTAAATTACACAAAGGAAAGAAAAACATAAAGAATAGCATTTGAATGAACTAGGTTTAATTTTCTATTTTGAACAGAAATCTAGATCTTTATCAGGAGCCCAGAATTTAAGAATGAAAGTAATCATTTTCCCAGCTAAACTGATAATTTATGACACTGAATTCAATAGTCTTATGACAGTCATATTAGCAGCCAGTACCAAAAGATGACCGAAGGGGCAACACCTCCCAGAATTTGTGAAATTCTGTGGTCTCCTTCTCTTGAATCTGGGCTGGACTTATGACCTGTTTCTGATCAATACAATATAACAGCAGTGATGTTCTCAGAGTAATGCAGCTCAGAGAAATGACCTAGACTTTTAAGAAATTGTACAGTTGGGCTGGGGATTTAATTCAGTGATTCCAGTGCCTGCCTTGCAAGCACAAGGTCCAGAGTTCAATCCTCAGTACCAGAGGAAAAAAAAAATGTGCTCGCTTTGGCAGCACATATACTAAAATTGGAATGATACAAAGAAGATTAGCATGGTCCTTGTGCAAGGATGACATGCAAATTAGTGAAGCATTCCATATTTTTGAAACAAATTCAGATATACTAAGCCAACTCATCTTTGACAAAAGAGCTAAATATCCTCAGTGGAGGAAAGATAGCCTCTTTAACAAATGGTGCTGGAAAAACTGGGCTTTAACCTGCCATAGACTAAAGCTAGACCTATCTCTGTCACTGTGTACAAAGCTAAAATGAAAGTAGATTAGAGACTTAAATGTAAAAACAGAAACACTAAACCTGCTGCAAAACAGGTTAGGTAAAACTCTTAGAGGCACTGGCTTAGGGAAAGACTTTATAAACAAGACCTCTATAGCATGAGATCTAGCAGAAGAAATCAACACATGGGATCTCTTTTTATTAAAAAGCTTCTGCACAGAAAAGGAGACCATCAGCAGAGTGAAAAGAGAACCAACAAATTGGGAAAGAATCTTTACCAGCTGTCTCTCAGACAAAGGGCTACTATCTAGAAATATAAAAAGAACTTTAAAAAGTCAGTACCCCTAACTTTAAAGATCCAATTCAAAAACGGGCAGCTGAAATGAACAGACATTTTTCAGAGGAATATGTAAAAGCTGCTAAGAAGCATATGAATAAATGCTCAACATCAGTGGTCATTTGAGAGATGTAGATGAAAACAACACTAAGATTTCATCTCACTCCAGAAAGAATGGCTGCTATCTCAAAATTAGCCAGCAACAAATGTTGGCAATGCTATGGAGAAAAAAGAATTCTTCTCCACCTACATTGGTGGGAATGTAGACTGGTGTAACTTCTATCGAAGCCAGTGTGGAGATTCCTAAAAAATCCTAGGATTAGAGGTCCCATTTGACTGTGCTATTGCCCTGCTAGGAATATTACAGTGATACATGTGCACCCACATTCATAGCACCTCAGTTTGCTCAGTCTTGAAAACAACCCAAATGCCCATCAACTGGAGAAGGGATAAAAAAAGATGTAGTTTATCTATTAAAATGGAGTATTACTCTGCCTTGAAGAACGATAAGTTTGAGTCATTTATACTCAAATGGATGTACCTTCAAGACATACTCATAAGTGAAAAAATAGGTCACAGATGTGTAAATATCATATCTGTCCTCTGGTATGAGAAACTGAAGATGTTAATGAGTTCTAGAATGTATGATGGTTATTGTGAAATAGAAAATATTCAAAGGGAAATGTGGTGGATGTGTGAGTATTGAGGGGTAAAGAAAAAATGTGATGGTAATAAAAAAGGGAAACAAAACTTATGTATTTAGGGGGTGAGAGGTTGTGGAGTGGGTAGGGGAATGGGGAAAAATGAGAATTAAATTGTGTCATATACTGGTACAAATTCCCAATATAATTGTGATCATGATATGATGTGTATATACAATGTACCAATAAAGATAAAAATTTTAAAAAAGAAATGACATGAATAAAGAAAAGAAAAATTGTACAGTCACTGCTACTCTTAGGGTAGTTCCTGTTGAGAGCCTGGCTACACTGCTGGGAGATCAAGCATCATGGTAAGACCACACAGAGAACTGTGGTGTTCTGGTCTATGCTTCAGCAGACCTCCCAGCTGACAGCACAGAGACATTATCTACTGAATTGCTCACACCTGTATCCAACCTAGCTGCTCCCTGGCTACAAACACACCAGAGACTTCAAATGAATATCTTTAGCTAAGCCATAAACTCACAGCACTCTGGGATATTTTTAGAAACTATTATTTTCAACTACAAAATTTTGAAATATTTTTTTATAAAGGAATACAACAAATTTATTTTCTAGCCACACCAGGGCAAGATTTAGCAATAAAGCTAAAAAACATCTTAGTACTGTAACACTGCCATCTTATGACTTTTTAGAATAGAGACTTTGAGGTCCTGCAGAGAATAAACATTATTTATATATTCTATAGCCCCTTCTTTTTCAAACCCTGATAACTATATTTTCAATAAATATTTATTAAATGGACTCATGGATAATACAAACATAATTAAGTATTGAATATACTGATGGAAGGACATAATTAATTCAGAAATAGTAGATATTTAGAAATATACATAGTGAGCTTTCTAATACAGACATGCTGACAGTCATTCTGTCTTATCCCCTAAAGGTCATTAAAACAGCAGTTCCTAAATTGTATCATGGAGCCTCTTTAGGCTCTTAGAAAATTAAGGACCCCAATACTTACATATACATACATCATATCAGCACACTTTAAGGAAAATCTGAAATATGTATCATTCATTTAAGTATAATAATGAATGTATTCCATGTTAATATAAACAAAACAGTACATGGAAATTTATTCTTTAGTCATGTGAAAAACAGTGGTTCACCAAATTCATTCAACAGATGTTAAATATTGACACATTTCATTGTATAGTATTTTCAAAAAATCTCCATTTATTACATAATTGATCTCATCACAAAAGTCTTAAAATTATTGAGAAGGAAACCAATGTGCAAGTACAAGTTTTTCAGAATTCTAAGTTTTGTTTGAAAGCTCTAATTTTATTGGCAACCAACATTGGCAGTTGTTTTTTTTCAAAATGACAAGCTCATTTTATTAAATTTCATGAAAATGTCTACCAAGTCTACATAACAATAGATTTCTACTAGTACTTTTCATGTAAAAATAGTATTTTATCAAACAAGTGGCTAATATAGATCACATACATATGTCTTCCTTAAGATAATTACTATACCTCATTGTATAGAACTGCTTTATGTGAACTTGAAGTTTTGTAATCGTTTTAATATTTTGGAAAAAAAATACTAAAAACTAACATACCCACCTTGAGGACACACTAATAAGTGAAATAAATAGATCACAAATATGTAAATACTGTATCATTTCTCTGATATGAGAAGCTGTAGATGTAAATGAAATCCACATGATAAATGCATGATAAATTTTGTAAAATAGGAAATATTCAAAGGAAATGTGGGGGGAGAACGTAGTGAGGGGAAAGAATAAATATGATTCCAAAAGAAAAAGAAATAGTATGTATATAGGGAGTGGAGGGTTGTGGGTGGGTAGGGATATGGGTAAAAATGAGAATTAACCTCTGTCATATACTGGTACAAATTCCCCAATGTTGAGTGTGATTGTGAGCTGTATATAAAATGTACCAATAAAGAATTCAATTTAAAAAAACGAATGTACTTGAGTCAACGTTTATTAAAACTAATCATTTTACAATTTAATTAAGGATATTTTAAAATGAAGACATTCTTTTTCATGGCAAGTGAATGATTATAGAGAAAATAGTACTGGTCTAGAGAGATGTCATTTGATTTATACTAAGGTCTCAATAATTTTATCTCAATTGTGCTTTTGCTTGGTGCAACTGTTGTTACAGTGTTAAGTGGAAAATGATGTGTTATTATAAAGATTTTAAACTTCATGGTCCCTCAGTGACCTGTAGATTCTTTTTTTAATTGAATTTATTGGTACATTTTATGTACAGCTCACAATCACATTCAACATTGGGGAATTTGTACCAGTATATGACACAAGTTAATTCTCATTTTTACCCATATCTCTACCCACCCACAACCCCCCACTCCCTATATACATGCTATTTCTTTTCAAATCAGACTTATTCTTTCCTCTCATTATATTACCCCATATTTCCTTTGAATATTTCCTATTTTATAAAGCCTATCATACATTCTAGAACTCATTTACATCTACAGGTTCTCATACCAGAGAATGATATGGTATTTACATATCTGTGATCTATTTATTTCACTTATTAGTGTGTCTTCCATGTGTATCCATTTGCACATAAATGAAACTTGTCATTCTTTATGGCAGAGTAATACTCCATTTTATTAAAAACCACATCTTCTTTATCTAGTCTCCAGTTAATAGGCATGTGGGCTGTTTCCAAGATTGGGCTATCACAAACTGAGCTGCTATGAACAAGGGTGCATATATGTCTTTACAATATGATTCTTTTAATTCCTTTGAGTATATTCCTAGCAGGGGACAGAAGGGTCAAATGGGACCTCTAGTCCTAGTTTTCTGAGGAATCTCCACACTGATCTCCACAATGGTTATACAAGTCTACAATCCCACCAATAGGGAAGAAGGGTTCCTTTCTCCCCGCAACCTTGACAGCATTTATTGCTAGTTGATTTTACAATAGCAGCCATTCTTTGTGGAGTGAGATGAAATCTCAGTGTTGTTTTCATCTGCATCTCTCGAATGACCAATGATGTTGAACATTTCTTCATATGCTTCTTGGCTACTTTTATATCTGCCTCTGAGAAGTGTCTGTTAATTTCAGCTGTCCATTTCTGAATCGAATCTTTAAACTTGGGGGGACTGATTTGTTTAAGTTCTTTATATTGCAGATTCTACTTTGAAAACTAATGTATTGAAGCGATCCCAGACTACAGAAATTCCATGCAATCAAAACTAAGAAAGTAAATTTCTTCTGCTAGTTCTCATGCGATAGTGATTTTGTTTATAACGTCTTTACTTAACCCAATGCATCCAAGAGTTCTTTCTAACCTGTTTTGCAGAAGGGTTAGTGTTTCTGTTTTAATATTTAGGTCTCTAATCAATTTGATTTTAATTTAGTACACCGTGAAAGAGATAAATACAGCTTTAGTCTTTGGCAAGTAAAAGCTCAGTTTTCTAGCATCATTTATTAAAGAGGCTATCTTTCCTCCACTTTGGATATTTGGCTCCTTTGTCAAAAATGGGGTGGCAGTGTAGCTAAAGAATGAGAAGTCTGAGTCATTTATATTCAAATGGATCTACCTTCATGACATATTCATACATGAATAGGTCACAGATCTGTAAATATTGTATTTTTTCTTTGGTATGAGAACTGAAGATGTGTATGAACTCTAGTATATATGGTAGATATTGTGAGGTAGAAAATATTCAAAGGGAAATGGGATGTATTGGTAAGTAATGAGGGGAAGAAAAAATATGATGGTAATAAAAAAAGGGAAAAACATGTGGGCCGGAGGGTTAGCTCAGTGGTTCTGGCGCCTGCCTCGCAAGCGCAAGGACCTGAGTTCGATCCCCAGTTACCACATATAATGCTGGGCGTGGTGGCTCACGCCTGTAATCCCAGCACTCGGGAGGCAGAGACAGGAGGATTGCTGAGTTCACGGCGGCTTGCCTGGGCACCATAGTGAGCTCAGGGCCAGCCTGAACTACA
>PVIC010054291.1:0-11584 GCA_004025085.1 Thryonomys swinderianus
CCTCCAGAGCCCCACTGTCAGTGATATGCTATTCATGATATCTGGACAGCTATCACACATTCAGTATATGGCTAGTCTTATTTCACATGTGCTCTACGTGTAAAACACAATTTCACTAAAATACTCAGTAGGACACAAGTAATATAAAATATCTAACAAGTTATATGGCTTCCATGTGAAATGTTAATATTTTGCATATGTTGTGTTAGATGAATATATTACTAACATAAAATTTACCTTCATTTTCTCACTTTTTAATACGGTTAGTAAAAGTTTAATTTTTTGATTTACTTATTTTTGCAATGCTAGAGATTGAGACAGGGACTTATATAAACTCTGCATACAATGTATCAGTGAGCTATACCCACAGCCCTACTAGAAAGTTTACATCACACATGTGGCTTGCATGATTCACTAGACAATGATACTTTGGACTACACATTATGCCCTTGCAGGAAACCTGTGGATGACTCCACGTTGCCTGAAGGTCAGATGGTGTTGCTCAGCCTGGGCCTAGATTTGATTTCCAGAGTCACTAAGAATAGGTGGAACAGCAGGTCCCTGGAAGAGCAGAATCAGTGTCCCCTGCCAAGTCATTAGCAATGGAAGATATCAGGCCCTATTTCAGGTCTACTAAACCAAAAACCTAGGGAAAAAGACCCAGCAATCTGTGCTTTACAAGCTCCTCTGCAAAATTCTAGCACAAACTAAAGTTTGGGAAGGGTTGCACTGAAGAATCCTGTGGAAGATCTTTCAACTGTCAGAATAATTACCTCTAGTTTTTCAGCTTTGAAAATCTGCACTTCTACTTTTTAGTTTTTGCTATAGCCATGCTCCAGTTGTGTCAAGATGAATACTGTAATAGTGATGATGATTACTGTTAAGATACCTTTTTAGAATTTTAGTTTATCAATACATTTTGTACATACATTATGATCACAATCAATATTAAAAATTTGTTGTTGTACATGATATATCCTGATTCTCATTTTCCTTTCCCCTGCCAACCCTACCACCTTCCAACCCCATATATATAAGCTTTACTTATATTTTTTGTTTTAGTATCAAATTTTTTCTTTCCCTTCTTTATTTTTCCATTTCCCTTTTCCTTTCAACATTTTCTTCCTCTTTCACAATATCTGTAATACCTTCTGGGCCTCGTGTATTCCTTTAATTTCTCATACTAGTGAAATGGTATGGTATTCACATATCTGTGTCTTATTTACTTCACTCAGGAGTATGTTCTCAAAGTATGTCTATATGAGTATTAATGACTCAAATTTATCATTCTTCATGGCTGAGTAATATCCCATTTTATGTCTAGAAACACATTTTCTTTACCCAGTCTCTCATTGATGGGCCTTTGTATTGTTTTCAAGATTTAGCTATTACACACAGAGATGCCATAAAAAAAAGGTGCGCATAAGTCACTGTGGTATGATTCTCCTAATTCTTTTGTGTGCAGACCTAGCAGGGAGTAGCTGCCATCTGCCTTTTAGGTATAGTGAGGAATATAGTACTATTTTTTTTTTACAATGCCATAAAGAAATATAAAGTTGAGTCATTTGTAGGAAGTTGATACACATTGAAAACTTAATGTTAAGTGAAATAAATCAAACACACAAAATAGTTTAAATATCACACAACCTCTCTTATATGAGAAACCCAAAGTATAAGTAATTAGCAAAATAAATGACAGAAAATATGAAGTAGGATATAGATCTTTCTCAAAAGAAAAGGATGAGGAGATAGGGGCAAGAGAAAAGAGGGGTTAAGGGATGAAAAAATGAATTAAGTTATGTTATATACATGCACTACATAAGGAATAGAAATGTTATGTACTGCAAACGTGTACAAACCTAGAAGGGAGAGGGAGGGAAAAGCAAGAGAATAGAAAGAAATTAAGATGTGTTAGGGGCCGGAGGGTTAGCTCAGTGGTTCCAGGGCCTGCCTCGCAAGCGCAAAGACCTGAGTTCGATCGCCGGTAACCACATATAATGCTGGGCGTGGAGACTCACGCCCACCAACAATCAACACCGCATACCACAATGCCGGACATGGTGGCTCATGCCTGTCATCCCAGCACTCAGGAGGCAGAGACGGGAGGATTGCTGAGTTCGCGGCGGCTTGCCTGGGCACCATAGTGAGCTCAGGGCCAGCCTGAACTACAACGTGAGACCCTGTCTCAAAAAGAAAAAAAAAAAAAAGATGTGTTAATATGCACATACCAATTCCTCATGAGGATTGTCAGCATTGTTTACCACACACATGTACTAACCAAAAACATTATGAACATCCATTCACAATTTTCTCAGGTTTTTATGTGTATTCAATCAGAATACTTAAAATAGATTAAAATGTTTAAACAATGTATACAGTGATTATTTCTGCTGATTATAGACATTGGACAATGCCTGGTAGAAGTGAATGGGAAGCGAATGGGAAGTGGAGCAAATCTCCTCCCCTTGCCTCCCACACCTGTGCCTGCCTTACAGCGCTGGCTGTGATGACAAAAGGAACGTGTGATACTGGCTCCCACTGACGTGCGCTCAGAAGAGGAGAGGACGCAGCAGTCCTCAGAGTCAGGAAGCAGAGATCTCTGACTTCTCATCATACGCATGTGCACTGATTAAGAAAGAAAAGAATTTCAGCTCATGTCATAATCCTAGTTATATCATAATCACGACAGTGGCAGGTTTTGTAATCTTAGGATTTTATCATTGTTTTCAGCAATCATAAATGTCTACTGTGACTGTGTTGTGTTTTTAAAAATGACTTCCAGAACATGGAATATTTTCAGATGTGTTACTCTGATAAGAAGTAGACTTAATTGCATCTACTACAAATATTAAAGTGGATGTTTTAGAATATAGGAATGTAAATATAACAGTATTTGTCTGTATTTGTTTACAGTAGTTCACTTTCAGAGCTTATCTAAAGCTATTATGTTTTAAAGCATTGTTTCCCTATTGTGTCACATCCTAGGGCAGGGATGGCGAAACTTTTAGACCCTTTGATGATACAAACCCTGGTGTAGCACCCATGCAATAGGTTCCTCACCACTGATTTAGGGGAAGGGGAACAGTAAAAGACAAGGTTTACTTCTCAGTAACTTGGTTTCTTGGTACTAGTGCACTCGAAATATAGTATCATAAAAAGTGGGACCTATTTCACAATTTTGAAACAGAAAATATTCAAAGGGAAAACTGTAGGGTAAGTAATGATGGGAAAGAATAAAAGATGATGTTTAAAAAAGAGCATATGTAAGGTGTTGGGAGTAGTAGGGTGGGTATGGGAATGGGTAAAAATGAGAATTAACTCATTTCATATTTAGGTACACATTCCCAATGTTGAGTGTGATCGTGATGTATATATAAAATGTGCCAGTAAAGAATTCAATTAAAAAAATAAAAGTGGGCTTCTTTTGCTTTGAAGAAGTTTTTTTTTTTTTTTTTTTTTTTTTTTTTTTTTTTTGAGACAGAGTCTCGCTTTGCAGTTCAGGCTGGCCCTGAGCTCAATGTGTAGCCCAGGCAAGCTTCAAACTCAGCAATCCTCCTGTCTCTGCCTCCCAAGTGCTGGGATTACAGGCGTGAGCCACCACACCTGGTGAAAAAGTTTTTTGTAGGATGAGATCCCATTTGTTGATTCTTTCTGCTAGTTCTTGTTCT
Organism: Thryonomys swinderianus; assembly: GCA_004025085.1. Lineage (NCBI taxonomy): Eukaryota > Metazoa > Chordata > Mammalia > Rodentia > Thryonomyidae > Thryonomys > Thryonomys swinderianus. The sequence continues at coordinate 3,669 of PVIC010054291.1, forward strand.
ATAGAGGGTTTGTTCATAGTCTCTGCCTAAGCCAAAACCTATTTTGCAGCAGGTTTATTGTTTCTGTTTTAGTGTTTAAGTATCTGATCCATTGTGATTTTAGTTTAGCACATGGTGAAAGAGATTGGTCTAACTTTACTTTTTGGCAAGTTAAAGCCCAGTTTTTCCAGCATCATTTGTTAAAGAGGCCATCTTTCCTCCATTGGGGATGTTTGGCCCCTTTGTCAAAGTTAAGGTGGCTTAGTGTTTCTGGAGTTGTTTCTCGATCTTCTCATTTATTCTCCTCTTGCTCAGGTCTGTTACTTTGCCAGTACCATGCAGTTTTTAATCACAGTGGCTTTATAGTACAGTTTTAAATTGGGGATTGTAATACATCCTGCCATGTCCTCGTTGCTTAGAATTGCTTTTGCTATTCTAGGTCTCTTGTGGTTCCAAATGAATTTTTGGATGATTTTCTCTAGCTCTGTAAAGTATAATATTGGAATTTCAATTGGAATTTCATTGAATCTGTGTAGTAGTTGTGGGAGTATACCCATTTTGACGATGTTGGATCTCCCTACCCAGGAACAAGGGATGTCTTTCCATTTACTAATATCCTTTTCAATCTCCTTTTTCAGAGCCCTGTAGTTTCCAGAGTGGCAGTTTTTCACCTCCTTTGTTAGACTGATTCTTAGATATTTCATTTTTCTGGGTGCTATTGTGAAAGGGAAAGCAGCCAACAACATGGGAAAAAATCTTTACTAGCTGTTTTTTCAAACAAAGGCCTACTATCTAGAATGTATAAAGAACTTAAAAAATCAGTCCCCCCAAGTTTAAAGACCCAGTTCAAAAATGGGTATCTGAAATGAACAGATACTTCTCAAGGAAGAAGTAAAAGCAGCCAAGAAGCATATGAAGAAATGTTGAACATCACTGGTCAATTGAGAGATGCAAATGAAAACAACACTGAGATTTCATTTAACTCCACAAAGAACGGCTGACACTGCAAAATTAACCAGCAATAAATGCTGGCGAGGCTGAAGGGAGAAAGGAACCCTTCTCCACTGTTGGTGGGATTGTAGACTTGTGCAACTATTGCGGAGATCAGTGTGGAGACTCCTTAGAAAACTAGGATTAGAGGTCTCATTTAACCCTGCTATTTCCATGCTAGAAATATACTTGAAGGAATTAAAAGTATCATATCATAAAGACATATGTACACCCATGTTCATAGCCGCTCAGTTTGTGATAGCCCAATCTTGGAAACAACCCAGATGCCCATCGGCTAGAGACTGGATAAAGAAGATTTTTTAAAAATATAAAATGGAATATTACTCTGGCATAACAAATGACAAGTTTGAGTCATTTATACACAAATGGACACACCTTGAGGATACACTAGTAAGTGAAATAAATAGTTCACAGATCTGTAAATACCATATTTTTTGTCTGGTCTGTGAACCTGTAGATGTAAATGTATTCTAGAGTATATGACAGATGTTGTGAAATAGGAAATATTCAAAGGGAATATGGTAGGGGAAAGTAATGAGGGGAAATATGATTTGAAAAGAATATAGTGCATGTATATAGGGGATTGGCGGTTGTGGGGTGTGTAGGGATATGGGTAAAAAATGGGAATTAACTTGTGTCATATACTGGTACAAATTCCCCAATGTTGAATGTGATTGTGAGCTGTCTATAAAAGTTCCAATAAATACTTCAATTTAAAAAAAAAGTGGTACCTGTTATAGTAAATTTAGAACTATTGTACTAGTAGAGCTGTTAAAGCAGAAGTTAAAATACAGTATTATGAAACTAAATATTAATAAGTAGTTGTAGTTATACAAATAACCTGACAAATGAGTAGTTCTCACCAGTACTGATACCACCATAGCATAATTAACAAAACTCTCACTATGTTTTTAAGATGTGGTGTCTCATCATGTTTCTCAAATTTCTCCCTTATTGAAATAGCTGGAAAATATTGAGGCAGGGGATGGTGTATCTAGAGTAGTTTGTTATTAGCTTTCTCACCACTATTCTTTGAAGTCCTTTCTTAAGCAATGTCTTCAGAGATACATAATACCTTCTAGGGGTTTCATGGAGGAAAATAGGATTATGTCTAAAATAGGATTATGTCTAAAATAGGATTTTTTTTTTAGGTTTCCACTCTCTTGAGTATGTAGAGTTAGTTGTTTTCCAGCTTCTAAAATTCTGTTGGCATGTCTTATTTTCTATTGTCTTCTTTCCTACTTTGTGTGTACTTATTTCCCTAATTTTGATTTAGTAGGATTTCTCAGAAGAAAGTAGGAAAAAAAAAACCCTGTGTATTCAATTTATCATGTATATTAATAAGTTTAATATATATATATATAAATAATAAACATTGCTTGAAGGACCAAAAGACAGAAACATAATGCATATTTTCATGAATCGTCTTTATACATGTGTATAGCTGTAGAGCACAAATGGCATACTTGATATTTTCTTCTATAACTTTTCAAAATGAGAAATTAAACAACATTTGAAGCTCCAGAATAGAATCAGAGCACCTAAGAAACATGAATATGTGAGTATGAAAAGCCAAGATTTTTTAGAAGTAAAGCCCGAAGACCTGATGGTATAACTAGTACATAAAATTATAAAGAGATAGAAGAATACAAGTTATTTCTCTTCGGCTATTGATCTCATTCTCACTCCCAAAAGAATATACTTACAACAAACATCATACTAAATATGATTCTGTATTTGGGAAGGGATGGCTGTAAATAGTAAAAATTAATGCAATAATAATATAATTCCACACATTTAATTAATGTAAGGCCCTTTGCCAGGTATTTAGGCCAGGTAAGCAATGCAAAAATTAATTCTGTTGCTTGACCTCATGGAATGAGAGGGCATATTAGCAGCTAAGTTTATGCCTGTAATAGAAACTATATGAAATGAGCTACAGCAGTGGCAAAAAAATACTCTCAAAACAGCATGGATAGCCTTAATGAAAGATTTAAAAATTTGAACTAAATTGTAAAACACATGTGCGAAACATTTTTTCAGGCAGCAAAAGTAGATAATGGTATTGCTATAAAAGGAAAACTACTTATAAACAATTACCTGGAAAATGACATATCCATCTTAGAAAAGTATTCAGTTTTCCATGAATAGAACATGGGACTTGTGATTTTGGATGCCTAGTCCTGGAGTTCTCTGTGCTGTCTGGGAAAAGAGTACAATGATGTCTGCTGAAAAAGACATTCCTATCACAGTTTATGCAGGACTAGAGTCTTTCTGTGATCTAACTGGCTTCTGTTTTAATGCTTTTGTGAATCTGTGATTGCCTTTGTAGCCAAAAAGCACTCTTACCTGGATCTCAAGGGTCTCTTCCTTCAGGTTGTTGACAGAATCGACTCCCTTGTGGCTACAGAATTTACCAGCAATGAAGAGTCTGAGCTGCTTTGAGTCCTGCACTTCAGGGATGGTCCAAGGCCACTCTTCATTGGCCCACCCAAGATACTCTCTCCTCTTTTGAATGTGAGGCTAGAGACCCTAATGAGGTCTGAAAAATTCTTTCATAACATAGTCATGGACATGGTATTTCATCACTCTCTCTGTGTTTTATTTGTTATGTACCAAGTTACAGGTCCTAGTCAAATTCAAAGGGAGTGAGACTTAAAAAGAGGCGATATTTTCAAGTGCAGAACTCATGGAGGTCACAATAGAGTTTTTCTGGTACAAGTAGGAAGAGATAAGAGATAAGATAGAGGTTATGCATAGTTTGGGTTTTAGTCTGTATCCAGTGAGGGGAAACTGATGATATATTTTAACTAAGGTAATAACATTGTTCTTCATGTAGGGAGCTCAGGGATTGGGAACCATAAGGGGAAATTTAATGCAGAATTTCTTTTTAACTGCTTCTTAATTCATGGCCCCTGAGGTGCCTTCCACGTTAGCAGCGCCAAGCTCCAGTGTAGTCTCCCTTGGAGCTCCAGCTCATCAGTTCCTTTCTACCTCTGTTCTCTGTGGTGTTATTAGGTAAATGATCCAGAGATAAATGTATAGCTCACCTTATAGCGGTTTTATTTCCTTGAGAATTGTGGCCTATTTGAGGTTCAGTTTCCTTGATCTTGCTGTAGTCCTTTCAAATAATGTATTTTAAAAATTTTGTGCAAGTTTTGTACACATCTTCAGTCTGATGCAAATTATTACATCATGGGTGGAAGACTCACTTTTGAATATGAAAACTTTACCAGTTTGATGAAGCAGTTCTTTTAAGTCAGTGTCTTATCTTAGTCTTGTATCATGGCTTATATTCCTTTTAGTTCAGTAGACACATCTCTGTCCTCACAGAAGAGTATTATACTGTGTGGAACTTAAAGAATACACAAAATCACACTTTAATGATTTGCCATCATGAAGTTCTATTTCCTACCTTTTACAATTGCAAACACTCACTTAAGAAATACTGAATTTTATTTCAAATAGTAGTTCTTTCTAAAAAGGTATGAAAGGCAGTTTTTCAGGAAACAGGAAAATCCAGATTGGATCATGGGAAATAGAGGGAGAATAATGAGCAAAAGAAATGGTAGATATGTGAGGAGATATAATGGGATGCACATGGTGGAAAAATTATAATATCTTTTGAGTTTTACAATATAGAAGAAAACTCATAGCAAAAATCACACAAGTGACAGGAAAATAAGGCACACAGTATTTAGGTCCTTTGCAATACTGAGAAAATATTAAATAATAGTTTAGGGTAGATACCAGTATGTCATGAGTGTATCCTATAATCTGTGGAGTGGTCACTGACAATAATATAATACTTAGAAGAATAAAAGTTGAAGGGGGTGGAATGATAAAAACACCCAGAATAAAGAAGATAGTTGTAAGTAGAAATAAAAAACAGGTATGAAAAGTAGAAGGTTATTTTAAACCCAAGTGTGTTAATAACTAAATTAAAGGAAAGTGGTCTAACTACTTGTTTAATAACAGAGATTATCAAAACTGCATACTGCTGGTAAGAAACACAACCTAAATAGGAGGAAACAGAAAGATTAAAAGCATAGTTATGCTGGTAGCAGACCAAGTCAACCCTAAGGCAAGGGTAAAAAAAAAAAAAGGTATTTCACAGTGATAAAGAATGGGGTCGCATAGGAGAAAAAATACAGAAACAAGTAATCTTAAGCCTATTAACATAGTTAATCATGTAGACAGCAAACGTTAATAGCTTTAATCCTGTAACAGTTTATCCTGAATGTCAGTCAGGCAGTGCATGTGTTTACATACTGACTAAACCAAGCATCACTGAATGTTTTAAAATACACCACAAACAGAAATATTATTGAGTAAATATAATGAAATTGTTATTTTAGATTCCCTGTTATATCATCTCACAAAATTAATGAAAAGTATGCAATTTATGGTTATCTTCCAATTAAATAATTGGACTGTTAAGTAGTTAAAACTAGAGTCATACTGAAAGCTTTAAAATATATCTTTCAGTAGCTAAGGAAGAAAAAAATAGACATATATGACATCTGAGTGAGCCAATTATAACTTGAACTAATTGACACAGTAGATGAAATCAAACAACTATGAAATGTACTCCCTTTTTCTCAAATGTACCTGAATTGTATTTATCAAAATAGATCTCTTGATAGATCATAGGGTAAGTCTTAAGGAATTTCAAAAGACTTAAATCATAAGCATCCTTTATCGTGATAGAATTAAGTGAGAAAAAAACTTCAAATTTGGGAAATTAAAGAAAACATTTTACAGTAAAAGATGTCAAAGAAAAGGTCATACTGGAATTTATTTATAAATAAATATTGCAACATTTATGAGCATGACCACAAAGTATTAGCGAAATGAGCAAACATCTAAAATGCACATACACTGTGACTAGAAATGTATATTGGCGTAACTATTTTGGAAAACCTTTGAACATTCTGAATGTCAGCAATATGTTTATCTCATGACCCAGTAGTTTTATTCCTAGCCAAGAAAAATAAGAATGTACATGGATGTAGGGCCAGAGATTTAGCTTAGTGGTTCTGGCGTCTGCCTAGAAAGTGCAAGGTCCTCTCCCCGGTATCCACATACAGCAATACTGGGCATGGCGTGGTGGTTCATGCCCACTGGCAATCAGTACCACAAACCACAAATGCCAGGCTTTGTGGCCCAAACCTGTAATCCCAGCAGTCGGGAAGTAGAGGGAGGAGGATTGCTGAGTTCGAGGCTTGCCTGGGCTACATAGTAAGCTCAAGGCCAGCCTGAACTACAAAGCAAGACCCTGTCAAAAAAAATAAATAAAAAGATGGTACATGCACCAAAATTAAGAACTTGTGCCTACAGTATCTTTATTAAACATACCCAGAATGTGACTCAACAAATAATGAAAACAAATTGGAATATATTCATCCAATACAATACTATGGATCAAGAAAAAAGACAAACTAATTCAAACAACATAGATGACACCCACAGATATAAGAATACAGAGCAATGAAAAGCACAATCCAAAATAGTGTTGCTTGTCTTATTAGATTAATGTAAAGTTCAAAACAGATAAACAATACTGTAGTTTGTAAGAAAAGCCAGATAGTTCAGACTTTAGGAGTCTACTCACTAGAAAGGTGCACAATGAAGCCTTCCAAAATGCTTGTAATACTCTGTACTTTCTTACCCATACTATTTGCATACATCAGTGCCTATTTCTATATAACCATCAACAAGTTTATTAATATATGTACTAACTGTCTTTCAATCTAGCTGGAGACTTAACATTTGCACATTTTCTGAACATGTGAATATAAGAGTTATCAAAACTCACAGAAAGTAAAACAATAGAAGGGAGAGACGTACATACAAAGCAAAGAACAGAAAGAAATAAGAAATGAGCTTGCTTGTCTAGGTATGCCCACATTGGTAAATAAATGAATTTTCAATAAAACATATAATATGGAGATGTGGTGAGAGTTTCTGCTCTTGAGTTAATGAGAGTGTTGGTGACTTTGAACAGAATCAGCCTTTTACTCTAAGAGTTATGATATACTTGAAAATATTTCATATCAATAACATGGGAAATCCATGTCCTTCAGAGTTATTTGTAGCCTTTAATGTAAACTTCTTATTGTATTTCTATAAAGATTTTCTTGGGTCTTGAGAAAGTCATATGCAATACTTTTTCCCCATCATGATCTGCATCACCTTTTTCATCCCGAGATTTTTCTTCCCTAGTAATATTTCAGTGTCATAAATCATATCCTCTTGTTCAACATTCTGAACTGTGGGAGTAATTACAATACTCTCTAGACCATATGTATTTGTAGTTTTTTTAAAACATTTTTTGTTGAATATCCTGGAGTTGTGAGTGACAATATATAAATCTGTAGCACTTTTGAAGTAAGTCATAGACAATACGAATTTGTCAACACTGTTCACTGGAATATTGAAGTGTAAGCAAGGGAACAGGATGGATACCTGTTTATTTTATTGCCTCTATGGTCCAAAATGATCTCCGTTAACATTTTTAAATAGAATAGAACCAAAGTATCTGATGAAGCAAAACCAGAAAGTACCTGTGATAAAAAAACCATTAGCTATTTGTACCAGTATATGACACAATTTAATTCTCATTTTTCCCATTCCCCTACCCACCCCCATCCCCCACCCCCTTATATACATAAGCTTTGTTTTGCTTTTTTTTTAAATTGAATTCTTTATTGGTACAATTTATATACATCTCAGAATCACATATAACATTGGGGAATTTGTACCAGTATATGCCACAAGTTAATTCTCATTTTTACCCATATCCCTACCCACCCACACCTACTCCCCCTTTTATACATGCTCTTTTTGCTTTCTGTATCATTTTTATTCCTTCCCCTCATCACATTCCCACACCAAGTTTCCTATAGAAATATTCCACTCTATAA